>LNAC01001144.1:102832-329954 GCA_002007465.1 Ailurus styani | reverse complement strand
CTGGGTGAATTCCTGGGACCTGATGATAATCGGTCTCCTACTCCGCCATCTTGCCGCTCCTGAGATTCCACATTTTCTATTCAAGTCAGTTTGCAGCAGAGTTTTTGTTAATGCAGCCAGAGCCTCTCTAACTAATTAAAGATAATCAAATAAAGTTTTGGGTATATCACCAAATACTCACTTTATGTAAAAGTCTCCAGAAGGACGATTCATCTTTATCGAGATCCCAAATAAAGTCAGAGAGCTCTACCAAAGGAGGGAACTCAAGACTTATTTCTGGATGTTTGTATTCCTTGATGGTCACCTCCTTCAGATTCCACTTTTGATACCAGGTAATGTCTCAATGGCGAGCTCTCAACGCGCGCGGAAAGAAACTCGAGCTCCATCTCGGGGCACCGCGGCCGACCGGAACTCCCCATCTGCATGTTTTCTGTGGAAAAATGTCTGTTAAAGACCTTGGCCCTTCTTTTAATCAACTTGTTTATATGTTTGTTTTGGTGTTAAGTTGTATGAATTCTTTGTATAATTTTGGATATTAACACCTTATTGGTTATGTCATTTGCAAATATATTATCCCATTCAGTAGGTTGCCTTTTCATTTTGTTGAAGCTTTTCTTGGCTCTGTGAAATCCAAGTTAGTGGGATATAGTCTCTATTTATTTTTGCTGTGGTTTCCCTTGCCTGAGGAAATATAGCCCCCCGCCCCCCAAAAAATATATGGCTGAGATTGATGTCCAAGAGTTTCCTTGCTATGTGTTTTTCTTTTAGAAGTCTTACAGTTTCAGGTCTTCCATTTAGGTGTTTAATCTGTTTTGAGTTTATCTTTTTGTATGGTGTAAGAGAGTGCTCTTTCCTTTGCAGGTAGCTGTCCAGTTCTCCCAACACTGTTTATTGAAGAGACTCTCTTTTCCCCACTGTACATTCTTGCCTCCTTTGTCATAGATTAATTGACCATATATTCTTGGGTTTATTTCTGGGTCTCTATTCTATTCTATGGATATATAGGTCAGTTTTTATGGCAATAACATACTGTTTTCATTACCATCATTTTGTAGTATCATTTGAAATCTGGGATTGTAAAATCTCCAGGTTTGATCTTAATTCTCAAGACTCCTTTGGGACTGGAGGTCTTTTGTGGTTCCATACAATTTTAGGACTGTTATTTCTAGTTTTGTGAAAAATACTGTCATTATTTTGCTAGGGATTGTATTAAATCTATAAATAGCTTTTGATAGTATAGACATTTTAACGATGTTCTTTTAACCCATGAGCACAATATATTTTTCCATTTATTTGGGTTTTTTCCAATTCCTTTCATCAGTATCTTATAGTTTTCAAAATATAGGTCTTTTACCCCTTTGGTTGAATGTATCCCTAGGTATTTCATTCCTTTTGGTGGAATTTTAAGTCAAATTGTTTTCTTAATTTCTCTTCCTAATAGTTGGTTATTAGCATATAAAAAACATGATTTCTTTTTCTCTGTGTTAATTATGTATCCAGCAAGTTTACTGAATTCATTTCTTAGTTCTGCTAGTTTTTCAGGGGAGGCTGTCGAATTTCCTGTATATATATATATCATGTCGTCTGCAAATAGTGACAGTTTTGGGGAGCCTCAATATAGTTGGTCTGGAAATAAAGAGTACCTTATTCAGAGGCAAAAATAAAATAAAATAATAAAAAATAAAATTAAAATTAAATTAAATTAAGAAAATAAAAATAAAAATCTAGCCAGGATGTTTGATGCTCTTCAGAAATGAAAGCAGAGAACCAATTTCATTAGAGGTCCCTTTGCCTCTCAACAAGGGAGTCAGGCCACTAAGAACCATGAGTGTCAAAACATCACAGAATCAATTCACTTTGTGCTTTTATGCTTTTGTTATTGTAACAGAATAGTTGATTTATAGGCATTATCTGTATTAGTCTCTCCTACATTTGAACCTGGCTTTGCCACTTCCTAGCTCTGTAACCTTGGGCAAGTTGTTGCAATACTCCTTGCCGTTGAATCTTTGTCTCCAGAGACTGGTAGTGATGCAGAACCTAATTCTGATGGAAGATGACATACCTGTCACATTATAATAGTAATAATAATAATAATATTTAATAACAATGATGAAGTTACTAAGTATTTTTAATCTCTCTGAGTGCTTTGTAGTTACCAAACATTTTCTTCTTCAGAACCTTATGGTTGAAATGCTTATGAAAATAGTAATACTATTATCCATATTTCAGAGATGATGAAATGTTCCTTTAACTGATAAATAGTTAGCAAGTTACCCAGCTAACATAGTGGAACCAGAATGCCATCCTGAACAGTATTGTTCCAAAGCTATTCATTTTTGCACTTGTCCTCATTAAAAAGGTCTCCATCCTTCTGTACATCATTGCTAATTCCTATAAAATGTTGGAGGCATTAGGGTCAAAAAGCAAAATAGCCCAAGTGAAGAAGAAGAGATATCCATGCACAGTTTATGTATACTGTTCGAAGTTCACATGTTATTACTTAATCAAGTACTGTTTCCCTTTATCCAGTCTTCCTTACATGTATGTCTTTTATCTCGACAATGATAGAGTAATCTTGACAGCGTGAAGTATTCCAGGATTCTTGATTTTTGCCAATATTTATGGAAAATAAAGAGATTACTCATATTCCGTTTGTACTCTCTCTCTGATCATATAGTAAACAATCAATGCATAGGTATTGACCTCAAGTCTTAATAGTAGCCAGGCCTTGCCAGTCTGCCAAGTTGATTGGCATGTATTTCAGATCAGGTCAGCTTTCAGTGGGATAGATGTCATTTACAAATTCCCTCTGGCTGTCTCATACCACTTAATTTTCCATGTTCCTGCAGATGTCTGCTTGCAGTAAGAAAACTCAGCTCTTGAGTTCAATGCAAGCAAAGTATTCCTCTTGTTAGAGACATGGAGATCCACTGCAGAACTGTTCACAAAAACTCTGGGCTTATAAATAATCTTCACCTTGGCATAAATATAATCATAAGGGATCCAAGGTGAATGGTGTTAAAATCTAGGAAAACAAAGGCAGATGGACAGTTTGCACCAAATGGTCTCCTGAGCATAAGTACACGCAGAAAGATGCAAACAGTTGAATAAAAGTGCAAGTCTGTTCAAGATGTGACTTTACAAGCTAGTGAAGACCCAAAAGAAAAACGTACATTGCATTAGGATTTTGAAGGTCCCATTTGGCACTATCTCATCAGTTTTCTTTGCCTGCTTTTTAAAAATAAATCACATCTATTTGCTACAGGTATTCAACCTCTGTGTGTCCTTGCTTTCCTGAGTTAATATATTTTTTAAATTTCCTGACAAAAGAGAATATTGCAGACTAGAGTATTGCAGTCAGCAGCTTGCTTAACTGTCGGTCTTCTGAAATGCAGCTCTACAGGCAACGTGCTAACACGTCAATTACTATGAGGAGGGAAATCTGGGGAAGTGCATTCTGGGGAAGGCACTAAACCTATCAAGAAACACATGCTTTAGTCAGATGGTTTCTGATGCCTGTCTATAGAAGTGGGACTGATATGGGGCCCGATGATGTATAATGATTCAGTATATTATTATTGTGAATAAGCACCCATACCTTAAAAGTGAATATACCATATAGAAGGCAGGACTCATGCTCTTACAGAGGACCTCTGGTTATCTCATGCCCCTGTGCCTTTGCAACCATTGCCTGAGATTTGCATAAATTATTCAGCAAGTATGTACTGAGTGTCAGCTCTGTACCAGATTGTAACTCAGTATTGTAGGGTTGAAAAAGGATAATAGCCCGATGTATGTGACAACTAGAGCAAGATGTATGAGGTAGAATGTTTTAGTGAAAATACATTGTGGCATTTTATGGGAAACAGTGCAGTCTGAATTCTTTGAGGACTGAGATAATTCAAGGAGGAATATTGGAATCCCTAGCATAGCCACCAAAAAACAAAAGCAGTAACTAAAATGTCAATGGAGAAATTAGAATTAGAGTTTTAATAAAATACTCAAATAGTCCAAAAAAGAGGGGGGGGATTGCAGAAAGAACAAAGGAACAACAAACAGGTGACATGGATGAGAAACAGCAAATGCCTAAATCAGTTAATATCAGTAATTTGATCAAATGCATATGGACTATGCATTGTATAAGAAAACAAGGTGGGAAATATATTAATGCCAGAAGACAGACTTTGAGTATGAAGACATAGATAGTTTGAAGCCAAATTATGGTTAAAAGATGTGTCATGCTTGCAACACAATACAGCTGTAGGGACTGTATTATTTCAGATAATATTGATTTCAAAATGGAGTATTAGAAGAGATAATGATAGAAGGTAATGATTAAAAATGTCTAATTCAAAAGGAAGACTTCACATTTAAAAATGGACATGCACCTAATAACATATCTTCAAAATGGATGAAAATGGTATTGACAGATCTTAAAGGGAGAAAAAGACAAGTCTACAAATGGAATTGAAGATTTTAACACCCTGCATTAGTATTTGGAAGAAACCTGGACAAAAAGACCAATATGGATATAGAAGACTTATGAACAACGTTGGAATTCACCTTGACCTTACCAAATTGCATTTACATATCACCACAGGCAACGCTTGCAGAATATATAGTCTTCTCAAGTATACATGGAATCTTCATCAAAAATGGACTGCGAACAAAGTCACAAAACACAGATGACTAGAATCTTACTGAATACAATCTCTGACAGCAAGATAATTAAATCAGTTAACAATAAGGTATGTTGAAAAGTCCCAGTACTTGAATATTGAGCATCATACCTGTAAATAACTCATGAACCCAAGAGAAAAACTACAATGGAAATAAGAAAATGTTTTAAACCAAATGATACTGAAAATACATCATATCATCATTTGTGAGAAGCAAGTACAGTATTTTTTGTAGGAAATCTATCAAGTGCTTTTATTAGGAAAGAAGACAAATCTACTTTTAGATTTTGTTCTCTCCTAAAACTTGGGGGAGTAAAGACATATCAAGTTCTGCATCTATGTTTAGGTTAATATATTTCACTGGTCCTGACTGGCAGAGAAATTTTCTTAGGGAAAAGAGAGACCAGACATTTCATAGAGATTGCTTCCCCTTCTGTAGTTCTAATTCTATCAGTATTTCCATGAGTCGGTTGGGATCTGCTCTTCTCAACCTTCATAGTGAATGTCCCTGCCCTACCCTTACCCCACCGTGACTCAGTCTCCCCCAAGCTCTGGAGCCAGTCATGATAGGGCCAGAGTGTTTAGCAGTCTTATTGCACTAACCAGTGGAGCTTAGAATTCAGCATTTTCATTAATGGACACATTTCATCTTGGACTTAGGATGTTGCTTTGAACGATCAGATCATCTCCCAACTACCCTGTTTCCTATTACCCTTCTAGCTTTATAGCCCTGGGATTCTCCCTGTCCCACATTTTCCCCCTGTTAGGATGAGGGTCATAAATCCAGTCCACTGGTTGTAGCTACCATTTTACCCTGGCCCACACTATCACTTCCTTAAAGTTAAGGGGGTGAGGGCAAAAAGATGATGACATTACTGTCGAAAGTGGTGTAGAAAGTTAATGCAAAGGCAAGGCTCTGTATCCTGTCCTGGGCTATACAAACAGAAAAGAACCTGTTCTGTTCTTTCCTCTTATCCCTTGCAGATCTATAAATACTGACAGTATGCTTAAAAAGTGTTCACACACTCACACGTGGAAACCACACAGGAGTATTTCTGTCACCTACTAGCTCTTTGGCAAGTAGGAAGATACTTCCTTTCTCATCAACCTAAGCAACCTGGGGCCCTCAGGCTTTTCTTTATGTACTTTTTTCCTTGCCACATTTCTTTCCTCTGGAAGGACTCTTTTGATTATTAAAGCCATTCCATCTGTTGGTTGCATAGGCCAGAGGTCCCATGGCCAGAGCCCTAGTCTATTACTGCATCTTGCAGGCTCTTAAACTTATGGGCTTACAGTGAGCACACCACTCATACTTTGTTGTAGAGCTTTCCTTTTTTTGAAGATCGAGGCTGAACACTGTCTCTCCTGGATTCTGCTGAGATGTAAAAAGTGTTCAAGGGTCATGCCAGCTGTCACGATCATACTTAAAATTTAATCCCATCGTGCTCACTTGACAAAGTTTCTTCTCCCACCAGAAAACCCATTTCCATGGAGAAATAGAGAAATATATTTACTCTCTGATCGGCGTACTACCTATTTTAAGTGTCAACCACACAGTCCCCAAACCACTTCGGTAAGATAAGCAGTGACAGCAAAGTCAGAGCTAAAGATTTTCCTTATTAAAAATTGCTGATTGCTTTTCCTTTCAGTGCAAAAATGTGCACCTTCTATACAAAGCCTGGCAATTCCAGTGTAATTAAAACACATCCATTACCTCAGTAGAATCCGGTGACACACAAAACTAGTTTTAATGGGCAAGGAGACCCCAAAAAAGCTTTTCAAACACCATTGGGAAGTAATTTCCTATAATTATTTGATAGTGATCAAGGCAAAGAAAATTTCATGAAATAGTTTCTATTTCCATGATCAATAGGGGAGTCTTTGCTGACACCTTTTAAATAGCTGGTAATAGGTAAAACACAACTCTTGAGAGATGGTATCAGCAGTCTCTATTTTGAAAGTATTTGCCATATTTAAAAAAAATTAAGCTTCAAAAATCTACTTTGAAGTATGATACTAATCACTGCATGCCAATTTATAGATCCTTCTTCACACCTAACTTTACATTACTTTACATTAATAGGCACTGTTGCAATTAGGGCTTTACTGCCTATCAGCATAGGTGCCTATGATCCTTGGCTGGACCTTAACACTGCCACTGTAGCTTATGGCTTTTCTGACAATCAGATAAAGGTGGCTTTTCCTTTAAAAAAAAATTAAATATTTCCCTTCCTTGGCTATGATGTGAAAAAGGCTTCAGCATAAACAGATTTATTATGGGACCAAAGATGAAAAGCTGGTTGCTGACGACAAAAAACACCCAACAACCAATCACCCATTTGTTAATGTTCTGCTTTTTGGGTAAAATCAGAGGCATAAACCTGGTGATCAGAAGAGTCTGTAGATTGTTTAATGGATATGTTGATAGAATTCAAATGTCAGGAATGTTCATTTAAAGCTGTAGGTTTCTCATTTCTCTGGAAGATCAGAAACTCTTGAGTTAACAGATCTGGGTCGTCTAGTGGTCATGTTCAGCTGATTCTTCTGTTCAGAATGGCTTCTCTCTAGTTGACCACCGGGTCTGTTTCATTTATACACACACACACACACACACACACACACACACACGTATATTTTTTTTCTTCTTTTAGACATTATGGGAAGTTCTTTGAGATTTCTAGATAATGGCTTTGCTCTTTGTCACACAACAATAGCCAAATAGTATCCTTAGGAAGGAAAACACAGTTGCTGGGCCTTCTGGATCATAACAGATGAGTGAATGCATTTATTGGATTTAACCATTTTACTTAATGTTAACCCTAGCTACAATTTATTTTGGGGGCTCCTAAATCTTACAAATCATGAACCTCAATGATATAAGTCACCAGACATTCATTTCTTATTAGGAAAGGGTTGTTTACTTTGAAATATCCATTCTCTGTCAGATCTTTCCAAAGAAGCCAAGGTTGTGCCTAGTTTTTCTGGGCAAATGCCTCACAGAGCCTGATGATAATCCCAGGAAATGATCTAGGAATCAAAAGGGCACCTGTATGCAACTGAATTTTAGTTTGGTACCAAAGTCAACTACCTTCAGATTCCCAGGAACACTTGTCTCTTTTGTCAGTCATCTCTGGACATTTCCATAGTAGGGAAAACATCAGCCTGCCTCCAACTAACTTTCAACTGGAACAGACTTTCTAAGATATTCAGAGATGCAGAATTTACAGTGAGTTGAGTCTGCTACAACATAATTACATTCTTAAGCCTTATCATTTCTAGTTATACCCCATGTTAATCTAGCTTACAGTTCCATGTTGAGGATTTTTATTACATTGCAAAGCACACTTGGGCTTTCTAGTCTGGAAAAAACAAACAAACATGAGTTTTACTCGTGGCTCTATCATTTTTTTTTTACTATGTAACCTTAGGCATGGTCCCTCACCCACAAAATAGGTATTTTTCATGAAGTTAGAAGAGTTATATAAGGTGATATATATGGCAGTAACTTCCACAGTGCCTGGCACTCAGCAGTCATTCAATAAATACTAATTTCCCCTCCATTTAACAAAAGAGCTTCTTCTCATCATTGCTTTTTAGCATGTACTTGTCATACTTCTTCATATTGATAACCAACATCTCCCCTTCTACTACCATAAAGGTGCAGCTGTATGGAGTCTGATAATGTATTGATTGATAGGTTTTAGTTTCAAGAAAGTCCAATTCAAATTTCAGCAGGGAGAAAGATGCATTGGCTCACATGAAAATGTGGCATATGGTTTGATCAAGGACCTAAATGACATGGCCAGTGTTCAGTTTCTCTCTCCATTCATGTGACTGCTGCCTCATTACTGACCCATGTCTGAGGCAGGCTTTACCCCATAATCCACAAATTGCTGTCACTCATACCAGAGACTATATGTGTTCTCCTTTACATTCAATAAGAAATAAAAACTTAGTTCAGATCTATGGCCCAGAATTGAGTATCATTGACTTGATTAGCTTGAATTACATCATATGCCCACTTTGGCTGGGAAATTGGATTTGTTAATAATAGAGTCAATTTAGAGTTCTCTCCCATAACCATACATGGGGGATTTTTTTTTTTGAGCCAAATATCAGAGCTGGGAGATTGAAGTTTCTAATATGAAGATGAATGTGGGAGATGTGCGATCAGAGAGCTAACAACAAATGGCCACCAACCCAGAATTGAGTCGCCATTCAAGCCCAACTTAAAAACATTTCTTTTATGATGCTGCATATTTTCCAGCTATATGCTGCCCTTTCCAGAACATGGATGATGGCTCCTTAATCAGTGCTCCCAGAGACATTCTCCCAGTTCTACTTAGTGAACTCTTCCTCATTCTTCAACAGAGAGGAGTTTCATGGAGCCTCAGCCAGGGGGATTCAGAATTATGGCATAAACAGTGAAATTAGAATCCTCGTTCCCTGGGTCTGCTTCTTACTAGGTATAGGATTGATTATCATTTTTATGCTACAGGAAACAACGCCATATTTCCCATGTGGAGGATAAAACATACTTAACAGTGTGCTTGGCACATAGAAAGCGTCTGATAGATTAAATAATGGTTCTTCTTAGAGTAACGAGACTATTTTTAGAAGATTTGTCTGTAAAACATTTCCCAGCTTCTCCTAGGCAAAGCCTTTGTCTCACGTCTGTTACTTTGTCCCTCAGACAAGCACACAAAAGTAAGTGAATGCATTGCGAGAAGCAACACATACCTGCCAATCATTTCCCCAGTATAAAACTAAACCCCTGACAGCAGAGAGTCACCCATTTTTACTTCTACCACCCCCAGTAACATATTAATATGTATAAAACATCGTCTGCCAGCCAATATTTATCATAGATGGCACCATAAAATGCTCAGTCCAAGCTCCAGTGGTATTGGCTATTGACAAAATGGTACCATCAAGATGGTCTGGGTGCTCTCCATGTAACAAAGGGTCAGTGAAATTGTAGGAACCCCTATAGAAAGGGGATATTGTCAGCCCTCTAGGAGTTCCTCAGGGAGGGAAATCGCTGAGACTGAAGCAGAGGCAATATCTTCACCCATGGTAAATTCAGGCCAGCTCTGAGACACACCTGGTTAGAAGCTCTGGGAAAATAGTGCTTTGTTTTTTTCCTCCTTCTAGGTTTATTGAGGTATAATTGACAAAAATTATAGATATTTAAGGTGTGCCATGCAATATCTTAATATGTGTATACATCGTGAAGTGATTACCACAATCAAGTTTATTAACCATTGCCTCATACAGTTACCCTATTTTTTTGTGTAGAGAGACTTGAGATCTTCCCTCTCAGTAAATTTCAAGTATACAATACAGCATTCTTACCTAGAGTCACTGTGCTGTGCATTAAGTATCCAGAACTTACTCATCCTCCATAAGCGGAACTTTGTGCCCTTTGACAAGAACCATCTCTCTGTTTTCGTTCCCCTATGGCCCTCGGCAACCACCTTTCAACTCTCTGGTTTTATAAGTTTGACTTTTTTAGATTCCACATATAAGTGAGGTGATGCACATTCTAAAGGAAGCAACCTGTCTGTAGTCATGGGCAAACTTAGAGATGTGCTGGTGTCTCCACCTGGAGAGAAGTACAGAAGAGGCAGGTGTGTGCCGACTAGAAATAGTAAGGCAAAGAGTGACAACCAGAGAACTATAAAATGTAGGAAAAATGGGAAGAGCCCCAGTACTGGCCACAGAAGATAACAAGTTTTACTTGTTAAAATTATGACCAGTGCTGCCTCTTGTGAGATTCACTGGCCTTTTATATATTTTTCTTTCCACTCTTTTTCTTTCATCCATATAACCTCAAATCAGTATGATTGTTTTTCTTCTTTTACTTCACTTCAGATCAGATTTTCCCTCATGGCATCATTTCCTGATGCTGGAAAGTGAAAACACACACACAGTCACACACGCTCCTTTACATTTTTATACGATTTGCCAGTAACATCACTTCCAATTTCTCCAATACTGCTATCTTAGCATCTGTAAGCATTTGGCATCGTCAGTCTCATAAAATGCACACTCCACATCCTTCCAAATTATGCAGAGGTTATCGAGGTATAACAATGCTACATCTGCTTTGATTCTAATAAATTCCAAACTGTAAGTGTGAAATCCAAAATGTCTCTCTTCCGAAGCCCATGCCATGCATAGAGAAAACACTCGTTTTTGGTTCTCTTGACTACTTCCCAGATCCCTTCATAAGCAAGTGGTTTGAATAAAAGGAAAAGATGTAAGAAACACTGTTTAGTCATGGGGTGGTGCTGAGACCAGAGACCGAGTTACCAAGGTGTGTCAATGGGAAATTGAGGGAAGGAATGATGACAGCTTGAGGCGAAATTGTCAAAAATATTTCCATGTTATGGATACGCTTTTTCATGAACCTGTGAGCACCTTGCAGTTACAGGTACTTAATAAAATATTTTCCTCCCTGCAAATGTTTCTAATAAATAACACACACAGGGTTTTCCACTGGTCACCCCATGAAGGATGAACTACCTTCTCCCTGTGAGTATCTGAAGGGAATTTCAGATTAGGAGATCGTTCCTATACAGCCAAGCAATGTAAATTTTTAAGGATTTTTATTTATAATATCAGATTGTGTCTTATAAATGATTTCCCTTCACCTCCACTTATAACTTTATTTTTCGTACCTAACTTTTAAGAGAAGTGATCTTAGGGAAAACTAATCCTTAGAGAAAGGGCTGAAGCCATTGTAAGATGGAAGTAAGGCTGTAAGAATTTTCTGGCCAGTTTTGCTACATTAACTTAAAAGACAGTTCTGGATGTCACATTGCTTTGCTGAATTTTGGTAGCATGAGTAAAATCATTGAGACTGAATGAGATGAAAAATAGTGCTTCTGTATTGTTGGGCTCTTAATTGCCACAACTTGACATGTGTTATCTTTAATCTCTACAATAAAATCCTGAGAGGTATATTTTAGCAAATGAAGAAACTGAAGCTAAAACAACTTGAGCAGTAATGGCTTAAGTTTACTCAAGACTAAGTGGATTTTTTTGCTCTTCGAGCATTGAGTTTGATAAATTCTTTATAGATTTTAGATATTAGTCCTTTATCTGATAAGACATTTGCAAGTATCTTCTTCAATTCCTTAGGTGTTGCCTTTTGGTTTTGTTGACTGTTTCCCTTTGCTGGGCAAAAGCTTTTTATCTTGGTGAAGTCCCAATAGTTCATTTTTGCTTTTGTTTCTCTCACCTTTGGAGACGTGTCTAGCAAGAAGTTGCTGGGCTGAGGTCAAAGAGGTTGCTGCCTGAGTTCTCCTCTAGGATTTTGATGGATTCTGGTCTCACATTTAGGTCTTCATCCATTTTGAGTTTATTTTTGTGTATGGTGTGAAAAAGTGTTCCAGTTTCATTCTCCTGCATGAAGATGTCCAGTTTTCCCAATACAATTTGTTGAAGAGACTGTCTTTTTTCCATTGTAACTTCATTCCTGCTTTGTCAAAGATTAGTTGACCATAAAGTTGAAGGTCCATTTCTGGGTTATCAATTCTGTTCCATTGATCTATGTGTCTGGTTTTGGGCCAGTACCATACTGTCTTGATGATGACAGCTTCGTAATAGAACTTCAAGTCTGGAATTGTGATGCCGCCAATGTTGGTTTTCATTTTGTGTTTTGTTTTCTTTTTCAACACTGCTTTGGCTATTTGGGGACTTTTCTGGTTTCATACAATTTTTAGGATTGTTTGTTTCAGCTCTATGAAAAATGTTGATGGTATTTAATAGAGACTGCTTTGAATGTGTAGATTGCTTACAATGTGGTTGGAACTAGAGGTTATTATGCTAAGTGAAATCAGTCAGAGAAAGATAAATACCATATGATTTCATTCATATGTGAAATTTAAGAAATAAAACAGATGGACATAGGGGAAGCAAAGGAAAAATAAAATAAGATGAAAATTGAGAGCAAGGAAAACCATAAGAGACTCTTAACTATAGGAAACAAACAGGATTGCTGGAGGGGAGGTGGGTTGGGGGTGGGGTAACTTGGTGATAGGCATTAAGGAGGACACATGATGTAATGAACACTGGGTGTTATATGCAACCAAGGAATCATTAAATTCTACCTCTGAAACTTAAAAAAAAAGACTAAGAGGTGGAACGAGGATTTGAAGCTCATAATTTTTTAAAAATAATAAATAAATAAATAAGAATTTGAAGCTAGATACCCTCTGGTTCTACAAACCATTGTCCTCTTACTAGGCTACAGTAATCAGCCCTTAGATGGTAGTCCTAATGAAGATTTTGTCACTATATTCAAGTAAAGATTCTTGTCTCTCCAAAGAGCAGTTCAAAAACTTAAAAAAGAAGCATTTATTGAATGCCTATTTTAGGTCACTTGAAGGAACTGATGAAGAAAGACACTTTTTTTTTTAAGAGGAAAGGTAAACTTTCATTGCATTTAAGGAACATAAAAGCCTCTAATGCAGAAGGCAAAAATAAATGTAAGGATAATTACAGTGCAACATGTTGAATAATTGGATATAAAGAGGACACATGTTACTTTATCTCTCACTCTAGTAATTGGCACTAGAAGCCTCTTGAGACTGGAGGTGCTCTCCTGATCAAATATTGCATTTCCTATACAGCCTAGTATTTAGATGAGTATCCCTCATGTTGTTAAAGGAAAAATCACAATCAAATTGTTGAAATCACTGTTACATAAGTGACATTATCAGCTGCACTGCCAAGATATAAAAATACTTAATTTTTTAAATGTTTTCTCCGTATATTAAAAGTAACCGAAAGCAAGAATCTCTGTTGGGAAAGACATTTACATGGTGCACAATCTTTGCAGAGCATCAAGGACCAAACATCCAAAGCTATGGGGGGCACTCCATTTATTTTACAGTTAGCAAAGGGCCAGAGAACTTGGGAGGAAGTGGAAAACAGCTTGTAAGAATCCTTAAGTAAGGTAGTCAGAAGCTAAGTGAAAGGTAGTTCAGGAAGAGGTCAAGAAGAAAGATATTTTATTTCAATGAACAGGAAATAATGGAATAGGAGAAGTTAGCAGTTACAGTTTTAAAAAATAAAAGTAAGCTTTCAACACCCAACAGAAATTTGGAAACACTTTTTATCAATAACCAAAAATATTCCCTGCAAGAGGGTACTCATCCTGAGCTAGGTTGTTTAGAACAATCCATCCTTGGAGTACAAGAAGATGTGGCAGTCAGGTGTCATTGAGAGAATCCTTACATATCTTACTTGTCTAGAAGTAGGTGCCTGAGAGTACAGTACAAAGAAGATGCCATTCCTGGAAGGAAGGGACAATAGCAGTCTTTTAGCCAAGTGCTACTCAAACCATCTATTAAAGGCCTATTTTTTTAAAAAAAATTTCTAATCCATCAGAAACCAGTTTAATAATAAATAGCAAAATGAAATAAAAGCCATGCAAAATAAAAGCCTAATATTTAAAAAAATATCCAGTAGACATAAAAAGTGCATTGTTCAGTTGTTATAGATCTCCTAAATTCTTACTGTCAATTTCCATATTTACGTTGTCATGAACCGGTAACATTTTGTGGACTTTGACATACTATTCTTTGAGTAGTATTGGTTTAGTCCATTGGTAATGTATTAGCCAAGATAACATTAGCTGTGATAACACATACATCCCTAGATATATAAGTTTCTGTTTTGCTCACAACACTCAGAGGTGGTAGCCTTCAATGCAACAATGGCAGGGATACGATTCTTCCATCTGGCAACTTTGCCTTGGCTAGTGTGCCAAACATGGCATCTTAATTCAGATGTTAAAAGGGAAAGAAAGCATGCACAGGCACAGACCTGTACCCCTGGGGCAAATAATAATAAAAAAATAAAAAATAAAAAGCATATCCCGAGCACCTAGGTGGCTCAGTGGGTTAAAGCCTCTGCCTTCAGCTCAGGTCATGATCCCAGGACCCTGGGATCGAGGCCCACGTTGGCCTCCCTGCTCAGTGGGAGAGCCTGCCTCCTCTTCTCTCTGCCTGCTTCTCTGCCTACTTGTGATCTCTTTCTCTGTCAAGTAAATAAAAAAAAAATAAATAAAAAGCATGTCCCAAGAGAAATGCACATTACCTCTACTCATATTGGTGAGAAATAGGCATGTGATCACACAGAGACAAGCAGGGAATCTGGGCATTGTAGTGACTGAGTAACTGTACGTTGTGAAAGACGAGGAATAAACTGTGTTTGTCAGCCAGTTCCCTCTGCTTTGCCTCATCAAAATCTGAAGATTGTATGGCTTCATCTATCTCTTGTTAGAAGAGTAATGACAACAAAAAATAATTTTAATAATGACAAGTAAGAGTTAATATTTATTGTGAACATCCTGTATACCAAACACAGAGCTAAGGACGTTTAGTCATTTTACTTTAAATAGATAAATTGGAGTATCAGTTATTAGTAAGGATTTGTCAAAGGTTTCGGGGTCTGATTACCTGTGGGAGAACAAAGGACAGGAAGTTCTGGAATTTTATGACTGACGACTGGATTTTAGGGGGAAAAAAAACTAATGGAAGAGAGAGAGAGAGAAAGAGAGTGAGTGTATGTGAGTGTTGTTATATTCCTTCCCACTGTAAATATATCATCAATAGGGACACAGGATTTTAAACATATGCCAGAGGTTATAAAGGGAGATTTTTTTTTTTTACTTATATAGTATTCAGGATTGGTGAGAGAATGAGTTAAAACAGTTGATTTATCTTCCACCATGGCTGGAAAAAATTCTAAGACAATAAGAAGTCTCTTTTCATATGTTTTGGCAAAATTTTCTATGATTATTTATCAATATCCCAGACTGGATGGGGCACAAGGAAAATTTCCATAGTTAACAAGTCAAAAATTCATTTGGTCAGACTTGGAAAACACTATCAAATGGTTTCCAAGGAGAACTTTAAAACACCTTCCTAAACATTGAAATTTTCCTTTTCCTTCCTAAAAAATTATTTTCACTTGGAGTATTCTGGGTTTGACATCACAAAAAGAAAATAAATGTGTCTCAGATGAAATGGGAACTAGAAAAGAGGAAAATAAAATGAGTGTGCTTACTTTGCACTATACTATCTTATCATTGTACCTTCAAAATGGAAAGTCCAGAGCTATATTTTTAGCTGCATTGATGTGTCAACAAAATCATTTGAGGAGACATTTTACTTCTGTGTTGTTGTTTCCATTCTAACATAAAGAAAAATCCTTATAATCTACAACATCATAACTCTTTTTGAGACCATCAGAGAATGAAGGTCATGAGGTAACCAGAAGAACTGAATTTCAAAGAGGATGAGACCTTCTTTGGAGAGACAAGATACATGAACCTTGGACAGATATAGGAGGTTAGGCCTCCATGAAAACAGGGAAGGAGAAAACAACTGAACTTTAAGTGGTTCTTCAGACTTAGCGATGACAAATCCCTGAAAGCCTCAGATTCAAGCTGGTAGGGGGATGGGCCCCAACTCTTTTCTGCAGTCCTATACATGGGTTCATAAGAACGGGGGTAGAGCAGAAGATGTGAGTGAGATATGAGTGAGAGCCTTCTTGGTGTTAGATAGGCAAAGAATCCTCTTCTCTTCACACATCCATCCAGTTTTAAGCTGCTGAGGGAGGAGTAGGAAATATTTTTATAACAAGGGCTCATGTATGAAGCACCCTCTGGAAGCTGAGGGTATAGTAAGAACTCCTAGTTGGTCAATCATGGGGGCACTCCACGAACCAAACTAAATGAATTAACAATATGTCACTGCTGAAGTTTGATGCACTGAAAGTAAATCTAGCAACCAAAAATACAAACTCAGTTTAGCTACTGACCAGTTGACTTACTGACCTAAACCCCATACATACTCAAACAGCCTGATGGAAGAGGGACACTCATTTTTAGGTTTCAGTGCAATTTACTGAAGTCTCTACTGTCCTTCCACACGCAATGGATAGAGTTTAAATTAAAAAAGAAATTGAGACCTACTGTTAAATGACAAAGAAGTTAGAAGTAGACCTGCAGAAAACCCCTTGCTTAGAATTATTCGAAAAGTCAGTAAATAATCTGAAATAGTGGGAAAGCTAGAAAATATACAAGAACAAATGGACAATTCCAGCACAAAAATGAAAGTTCTAAAAGTCAAGTAGAAATGTAAGTTAGAGATAAATGAATAATTCTTTCAATAACCTTTATGGGCAGACTGAGAACAAAGGGATAAAGAAGTACCGACTTTGATGGCCAGTCAATTAAAATGGTCCAATGGAAAAGGAGGAAAATGACCAGAGTGGAAATACAACATAGAATGGAATAATTAATACTTGTTGGCAATATCAAACAGTCTAACTCAAGAATAAATGGCGTCCTAAAGAGAGAAGGAGGAGAATCAGGTAGAATAAAAATAAAGAGAAAATGGAGGAGAATTTTTACCACTTCTTATAAATATAAACAATACATTCCACAAGATTTAGCATTCTCACACCTAGAGATACCCAAGAGAAATGAAAAATTATGCCTACCTGAGGGTGCCTGGCTGGCTCGGCTGGTACAGCATATGACTCTCCATCTTAGGGTCATGAATTCAAGCCCCATGTTGGGTGTGGAGTCCCCTTAAAAAAAAAAAGAAAAGAAAAGTATGCTTACCCATAGACAAACACTCGAATATCGATGGCAGTTTTATTCACAACATGCACAAATTAGAAAAGACCAAAATGTCAACTGGGTGGTAAATGGATGCAAAAATTGTGTTATACCCTTATAGTGGAGTAATCCTTAACAATCAAAAGGCGCAAATCCTGAGTGAAAGAAACTAGATACAAAAGCAACATGATTCCATTCATTCAGCATTCTGGAAGCAGTCACATCACTGGTTGCCAGGGCCTGTTTGGGAGGAGGGAAACTTGTCTACAAAGTTATAAAGGAACTTATAAGGGAAATTATAGCTGTGAAAAGGAAATTTTTGGAGTGGTGGAAATATTCTGAATTGTCCTTTGAGAAGCAGAAATAGGACTATATACTTGTCAGGTCTCATTGAGCTGTATACTAAAGAAAGGATGAATTTTATTATAAGTAAATGATATCCCAGTAAACCTAATTTATATAATCTGGGAGAAATTAAGGAATGTGTGCAGGTCCTAGATGGAAATATTTTGATAGAATAAGGTCTCCTGAGCACTGTTTTCTCCGAAAATTATGGGGAAGTCTTTTTGCTGTGTCTTAATAAATGGAATTTCCTGGATTTATTACTTCACTGTCATGTTTGAAAATAGCCAAAGTGGGATTTTAGCTATAACTCCAGAGAATAGTTTCTGAAGAGCTGTCAATGATCTAGAAATAATAAAGTGACAGACTTGTAAGAGGAACTCACACATTGTGATAACACTTCTTATCTGTAATACTCTGTCTCTAAAATGGTTCTAAGACCTTTAACAATTTTTTAAATGGTCCCCTAGGGATCTTTGGAAAGATATAATCTTTTAAGTTACATTGAATCGCCTCAATTGATTATGAAGAAAATAGGAATTACAGTTGAGAGGAAGATGGGTTATTTTACCTCTTAAAAACATGATAAATGTTACTAAAAGATGACTTGTATCTTTTGACCGATAATTTTACTATATCAATCTAAAATAAGGAAGAAATAGACAAAATCTTTTAAAATGAATGAGAGGGTTTATAAATGTTAATTTCTATAGTAAAAAGTTTGAAATATCTTAATTTTTATTATGTCAGAACAGAAATTATTATGAAAACTGTAATTAACATCAATACATTGTGTTGCTCTCTTTTTTAAAAAAAAAAGATTTATTTGAGAGAGAGCAAGTGAGAGAGCACAAGCAGGGCGAAGGACAGAGGCAAAGGTAGAGGGAGAAGCAGACTCTTCGCTGAGCAGGGAGCCCTGTGCGGGACTCCTCCAGTCTCAGGCCTCGGGATCATGACTTGAACCAAAGACAGACGCTTAACTGACTGAGCCACCCAGGCACCCTGTGTTGCTCTCTTTAAAAATTATTTAAAAAGTTGTATATTAACATGGAAAGCTGAAGACTATAATGTTAATACATACATAGCAGAACACAAAGTAAGCTGTGGAATGTGATTATAATTATGTCAAAACCAAAAGCAAATACATTAGTTCTAGGACTGAAAGAATAATGAATGTACTGTTTTCTTTATTTCACTTGTTTCTTTCACTTGCATGGTACTAATCAATGCTAGCATGAAAAATGTTTTTGAAAATTTTGCACTTTTACCTATTTGTCTCCAAAGTAGCGGCCAGAGGAGCTAAGGTCATATATTAAGTCACAGCTCTGAGCCCTGGGCTTTATTCTTGTCTAAGTGGCAAGGTTGGTTCTCAATGGGAAAAGATAACTGATAGAGGGGATGATTCCAAGAGAGAGAGTTCTAGGATGGCTTTAATTCATAAACTTCTGTTATTGTTGCAGTTGTTCCTCTGTTGGAGCCTGTAGTATCATGCATAGTAAGCAATCAGAATTTGCACTGCTGTTATATGGGTTATCGGCTGCTGCGTAACAAATTATCCTCAAACTTACCTGCTTAAAACAACAAATATTTTATATCTCACAGTTTTTGTGGTTCAAGAATCTTGATGTGACTTAGCTGGGAGCCTCTGGGTCAAGCTTTAATGAAGTTTCTACATTCAGGCTGTTGGCAGCATTTGTGACCACTGCGGAAGGTTTGACTGAGCAAGGGGAATCTGTTTGTAAGCCTACGTGGTTGCAACCAGGCTCTGAGTCCCATCGTAGGCTGGTAGAGAATCCTCATAACATGAAAGCTTGTGAAGAGCAGTGGGGGAGAAGGGGAAGAATGAACAGGGAAGGAAAAAGAGAGCAAGCAAGAAAAAAAATCATCCAAGATGGAAGTCACAGTCTTTTTATAACTTAAGAAGTGGCATCATACCTCTTCTACCAAGTTCTGTTACTTAGAAGTAAGTCAGTAAATCTAGCTCACATTCAAGGGGAAGAGATTACACAGAGGCATCAATACTGGAAGTACAGAATGAGACAGTGGGGCACGGTTGTGGGGAGATGATTGTAGAGGCTGTCTGCCATAGCTTTCTTCAGTTTTTCCATTTTCTTCTAAGATTCCCCCTGGCCCCATAGGACTCTTGTCCCTTTTCCAAATGGCTTATTCTGGTGTTGGTGACGCATACACATACATGCTAATATGGTCATTTCTAATCTTGATTAGTGACATTAACACATTGATACTTTGAGCTCAATTTCTTCTTAAATGTGGTAAGCAGCACTCTTTTTTAATCACAATTTTTTTCTGAGTGATAAATAATAAATGTCAGTTATTTGAGGACCTCTAAGAAAATCATAATTTCAAACTGTTTACATTGGATAATTGATTGAAAATGAGAGGCAACAGATACTGAGCTGATTTGTGTTGAGTAGCAGAAAATCAGTCATTATTTATATAATAGATTGACAGAATATATCTTGATGACTAAATGCCTAAAAATGTAAAGCATATCCATGAATATAATCTAGTATGTAGGCAATAGATGCTGTAGGTAATCTTAATATCCCTAGCTGTTTCTTATTGCTGACATAGAAATTAAACAACTTAGTCTAGAACCCAAACTTGAACCCTGTGGGATTAAAAAATAACCCAAAGCCCAAATGTTTGACTTAATTCTAGAGTGAGAATGACCTACGCTTATTTAAATAAGACTCTCTTAGGTTAGCTGTGCAATCTATCAAAATAAAACATGCCCAGTCTGCTCTAACAGAGAGTTGTGGTTACATTTATAATTGATTCATGGGTAATCCATGAGTTGTAATTTCTGCTCCCCTAAGTACCCAACCCTTATTTTGAAAGAGGACACTCTTGTAGAATCTGTTTACTCATTGTCTGCACTATAATTTGTAGCTCCTGAGAAAACAGCCATTTCCTTAGATAAACTCTCTTTTTCCTGCCACATGGAGTCAGGATCCCTGAATCATGTTGAGACATTCACTGTGGCCCATTCTGTAGAAGACAGTCCTTGGCTTAGAATTGGGCACAAGGGAGCCAGCCATAGATGTTTTCTCTCTGACATCTTGAAGAAGCTAAAAAGAAGAGCCCTTTCCTCCCATGTGGCAAAGGTGAGGCGAGAACCTTGGAGCTGCCTGTGGTTGTCACTGTTCCACAGTCAAGGAATTGGTGGTGCTAATGAGGCAGACTCAGACAGGAGCCAGGGAGCACCCCTGTGATCTTCATGTCCCTGGTGTCGGTCATCTTGGGGATCTGTTCCACCTGCCCTTGCTCATATTGATTACAGTAAGTGGTCAATAACCACTTTATTTTTTTGGTCTCCATCCAGTTAAATTAGGTTAATGTTACCACATAGAATCTCATCTTTGCTCATGCAGAAGAATTAGTATTCACATATGATCAGGAGGTAACAATATGAATGACATAAAGACTTCAATTAAAGGACAATAAATCAGTGAGAAAACTAAATAGTGATTGTGTAGGATTACAGTAAAGGATAGTATAAGAGTGTTTGAGTGAGCCTACAGAATAATGGTATGCATTTATTTTTTTTAAAAGATTTTATTTATTTATTTGACACAGAGAGAGAGATTACAAGTAGGCAGAGAGGCGGGCAGAGAGACAGGGAGAGGAGGAAGCAGGCTCCCTGCCGAGCAGAGACTCTGATGCGGGCCTCAATCCCAGGACGCTGGGATCATGACCTGAGCCGAAAGCAGAGGCTTTAACCCACTGAGCCACCCAGGCACCCAATGGTATGCATTTAAAAAAGAAAGATAGATGTGGTTATAATTTCTTGAGACCTAATTCTGTGTCAGGTGCTGAACTACAGCTTGAGTATATATGGATAAATCTTTTAAATTATTACCTTGGTGAGTTTTTTTTTAGAAATCCTGTGAACTGGGAATTATAATTTTCATTTTCCTAATGAGGACCCCAAGACTGGGAACGGGGGCGGGCAGCAGTGGTGACCGCACTTAACATCAGGTTATGTAGTAAATGTAGAATCAGAATTGGAACTAAGATTTGTGTGACTCCAGATCTTTGTGAAGCCATGAATGCAAAGCTAAGCAGATTAACTTTATTCTGCAGGCAGCGGAGGATGAGTAAATTTTGTTTGTGTGTGTTTTTATTTTTTTATTTTCCTATTTTTAATTTTATTAACATATAATGCATTAATTGCTTCAGGGGTACAGGTCTGTGAATCATCAGTCTTACACAATTCATAGCATTCGCCTTAGCACATACCCTCCCCAATGTCCGTGTGTGTTTTTAAAGCAGAATCTACCTTTGTAAAATGGTTGTAGAAGATGCGTTTTTACAGCCGTGTACAGAAATGGATCGGAGAAGGGCCAGACGTATATTAAGGAGACATTCAGGGACCTCAAGAAACAGATCATGTGTGCAGTGTTCCCGGGGAATGTTTATAATAAGTAAGATTACACAACCATGAGGGTTCAGAAACTTCCCACCATCTGTGAAATGCAGGGCCAGATTTTGTATGTATGGTTTACTATTCCCCAGGAAAAATATATGATAGATACTCAGATGATGAAGGCAAATATGTGAGATTTCTTCCCTGATCAAGCCTCACATCAGCAAAACCATCCTTTGCTTATAGAACAGGAAGTAAAAGATGCAAGTGTCCCTGACACAGATTCAGTGATGCTCAGCTCCCCAGCTTGGAATCACTTGTAATTGCTGAGTTGATTTATAGTTATTGCTTGTCCCTATCCACCCAGTCGCCTAGAAAACCACTTATATTCACAGCTTACATCTCATTATTTCTAGTTTCTTCCTCCTTGCTTATATTTTGAAATCACTCAGAAGATAAGGGGTTGATTAATACACTTTATCATAGTCCTAGTGAAGATTACACACTTTTACTATCTGTTTGATTTTTCTTTACTTACCTGGGAAGAAGTGTAATACAAAGACAGAGTGAAGCGAAATCCCCAAATAGCCTGAATTTAAATTTGACAGTCAAACTTGACTCTTCAGCCACATGCTTTATAACATGCCTGAAGAAACTATGTCATTTCAACATATACTTGTTAAATATCTAGTATGTGTCAGGCATCACATTGTATTTTAGGAGACACAACATCCCTCACCTCTCTGAGCTTTCAGCTTCGTTAAAGATTAAGTCCATGATCTCAATTTACTTGAGATCAATCCCTGGATTGAGACAAAAGATATGTTTATGCAATAAATCAAGAACACAACATTTTTTTCAGACCATGTGAATTAAAGCCAACTTGGAGAATCAGGTACTACTAAATACCATGAAGATATCGGTGACAGAAGCCATAGATTCTCTCATTATCATTGAAAGACGGTTAGAACACACATTACCCCTTTGAGATACTTCTTCCACAATGGTAATTTGGATTCACTCTGGACCATCCATATATTAGCAGCCTATCAGAAGGCCTCCCTGGTTCTGCAGCTCTTTACAAAGCTCAGGGCATTGGATGTTAATTGTTCTGTGCTCCTGCTTCAAAGAGTCCCATACCAGTGCAAAAATACAACCTCAGTTGACTTTAAAGAAAGTAGTATTACCCTAGAAATGGAAAGAGGAAGAAAATAATGTGAGGCTGTGACAGCAAACCGAATATATTCAAATGACTCGATATTAGCTTGACATCTGGTTTACATTGTTTTATGTTATGACTGTTTTAGTCCAACCTCGTGTATGGATGCAGAAATGTTGCTCTTGACATCAGAGACATTTCCAGAATTTCTTTAAGGAGGAATTAGGGTTGGCCATCCGATTTTGTGTGGTCTAAAATGGGCTGTTCGCTTAACACTTCATTTAAATTCAAAAAACATTTTGTGGCTTGTGAAAAAGAATTGTGGGTGCTCTGGACCTTGGGAGGGTAATTTGAACCCTCATGGGGCCAGTGCCTCTCCCCAACATTCCTTTTTCAACCAGTTACTCCTGCTACTCAGTGACACTTTGGCTATTTTAGGACATCTAACAAAGTCCAAGTTCAGCCAAGTTTAACACAACTGGTTTGTGGCTTTAAATTCCAGACAATTTTCGATTATTTTTATCTACCCGACGTCAAACAAGCATTCTAACTGAAATTTTCACGGAAATAACAGAATTGGTCAATTGCGACACTAGATAATAATGGCCCAAAGCTACATTGCTACATTTAGAATAAGGAACCATATTAACATCAAATATATAATTTAATCATTTGTAAAAATCAAAGGAAGTTATAGAAAGTATTTCAGAGCTTATTTAGAAATTAGTGGGGACTGCAAATTTCCAAAATGACATTTTTTTATGTGTAAATGAATTTTAGCAAATAATTTGGTCTCTCTACAATGAATTCTATCCAGTTTGAAAATGTTGCTCACAGAATTGTAAAGAGATAACATGTCCTTTAGGCAATGAAAAGAGTTTTACTGAATGCATGCTGCAAATTTCTAATGATAGCTCCTATTTACTGTTTAAAATGTGCCCAGCACTGCAGACTAGCGTTTCATATATTTTCTCATTATTCAACATTTTGATGAGAAAATTGAAATACTGATAGATTAAGCAATTTGACCTGGGTGATGCGTAAGAACTGAAGCCATAACTTAAACTGGGTGAGTTTGATTCCAGAACATTTGCTTCTAACTCCAATCCTAGGAATCATGGAGAAAACAGAACAGTGTAACTCATTTAGACTCATTGGTATAGTTGCATTTAGTAAAGAAACTCATAATCACATTTTTTTTTTTTTGCTATGTTTTCAGCTTTGGCCATTGGGAGCTCTTTCAGCAGGCATCTGTGTTTATCTCCATCTTTGACAGACTCCCATTTTTGTGATTATTGTTTTGAGTACTTCCTTACTTTCTGGCACTATAAGGTACCCCAGATTCATCTTGTATATTTCTACCCCAGAACTAGAATCATCCTTTTCTCCTAGAGCCCTCGCTCTTTTTTTTTTTTTTTAAGATTTTATTTATTTATTTCACAGAGGGAGAGAGATCACAAGGAGGCAGAGAGGCAGGCAGAGAGAGAGGGGGAAGCAGGCTCCCCGCTGAGCAGAGAGCCCGATGCGGGCCTCGATCCCAGGACCCTGAGATCATGACCTGAGCCGAAAGCAGAGGCTTTAACCCACTGAGCCACCCAGGCGCCCGAGCCCTCGCTCTTTTATTGGAGGATGGCATCAGAAACCAAGATCTGGGTAATAGCTGTGACAAGGGTCATGATAAGTGGTCATGACAGGGGTCAGCAGACAAAGTGAGAAATATTTTGTGTGTATGCTAACTCACATATCTATAAATATTTCTGTTTATATCCATCTCTATCTATATTAAGCTGAACCCATAAGGTCATATTAATGACTTCAACTCTGGTTCATTACTACATAGAACACTGTATAGCCTTCTTCTCTTGCTTGTTTCAAACCTCCCACTTCAACAGTGAGAAACCTGTCTCCCACCATCAGCCACCCATTTATTTGTTTAAGTATACATGTGTAGTATTTTGTTATCATAGTATCCATTCTATCCTATTATCCTCTGGCCTCCTAGGTGATTTTTTTAAATTGCGTAGGTTAAGATTCACTCTTTATGTAATAAAGTGTTATGGATTTTCACAAATTCACAGTGCCAAGTATCTCCTATTGGAGTATCATGCAGAACAGTGTCACATTTAAATTAATGATGGAGAATACACAAACCTCTAGTACAGATGGATTTGAAATAAATGACGTAGCTACTTCACCCTCAAGGACATAGAGCATAACTCACCATTCCTTAAGTGTAGGGCTGTACCTAGTAATTTCCTTCCCAAAAGTATGGTATATAAAGGGGGAAGAGTGAACATGCAATGGAGACATCTGCAAACACTAATTCAGCCAGACGGTCTAGGTTGGCATCAACAGTGGTAAATCACGTTGGTGACATGTACCATTGATGTGATAGGAATGGACCTTTATCTCTGTGGCCTTCCTCCCCCAAATCCATATCTCCAGTCTAACCATGAGAGATATCATCAAATATAACCCAGCTGAAGGATAGTCTGCAAAATACCTCATCAGTACTCCTCAAAATTGTCAAGGTCATCAAAAATAAAACAAGTCTGAGAAATTGTCAGTCTTGAGGAGCTTAAGGAGACAGGATGACCAAATGCAGTGGGTATCCTGGTTGGGACCCTGAATAGAAAAAGGACATTAGATAAAAAGTAAGAAAATCTGAATAAAGTATGAACTTTAGTTAATAACGGTATATCAATCTTGGCTCATAAATTTTGACCAAATTACTGTACCTATGTAAGATGCTCATTATAGAGGAAACTGAGAAGGAATATATGGGAACTCTCTTTACTATCTTCAAAACTTTTCTGTAAATCTAAAACTATTCTATATAGAAAAGTTGATTTTTAAAAAGTAGCATTAAACATGAAGAATAACATTTAAGAGGACGTAAATCTAGCAGTGACGGCTCTGCTGGTTAAGCATCCAGCGTGAGCTCAGGTCATGATCTCAGGGTCTTGGGATTGAGCCCCCCTTTGGGCTCCATGCTCAGTGTGGAGTCTGTTTGAGATCCTGTCCTTTTTCCTCTGCCCTTATCCTCAGCTAATGCGTGCACACTTGCTCTTTCTCTCTCTGAAAAAAATACATAAATCTTAAAAATAAAAGTACCCAATTTCCTTCCTAATTTGCTTGGGGAGAAAAAAGGAATAAATAACTCATAGGATTCCAAACTAGAATTTGAATGATAGACATAAGCAAATTGGAGGTAAGAAGTTGTTCTAAACTGGAGTTGAGTTTTGGGAAATAGTTCAGGTAGAATTTTTAAAATAAGTTCAAGTACTCAACATTCATAAGAAAGACATGAAATTTAATGACCATCTTTTTTTTCAGGAATATACAAATATTTGAAGTATGTAACTGGCAAATAAGATTTAGACAAATCTAAGCTTTACAGGTTTCTGGAAAAAGATGATAGTGCTTTTTCAGAGAAGATGTAAATGGATCTGCTGAATTCTGTTGGCACATTATAGTAACTTCCTTGAGAAGGCCAAGCATTTTGAGATTAGCTAATGTAATTTTACTTTCCCTGTCCCAGACATTTCCCTGACTTCTAAATAGGAGACTTATTTAAAGGTGCTTGCTTTTACATACCTTTGAAAACAAGGCATTTTATAACAACCTGAAGATTTTTTCTCTTACAGTAGTCATTATGTTTCATGTTCTTTTTCTTCATCAGTAGATGAATCCATGGGGTATTTTATTTTCCTTCTTTGTTAGGCCGAGTTTGTCTGAAGTATTTCTTCTGTCTGACAATGAGAAATTGTTGGTGTCTCTTAAAGTTGGATTTGCATCCTGCTGAAAAGCTGTTGGTCTTGTACATTTCAACTGAGCAACCATCTCCCCATTAATTACGATTTTACTTTCAATTCCCTCAGACTAAGGAAGGAGGGGCATAAGAGAAGATGTATGGGTTGACAGCCTTTCCAAAGGTTTCTCTTTTCATGACTGTTTAAAAGTCCCAACTTTTGACAGCCATGACTCTAAAGAACGAGCACAAAGCGACAGTGATAGCTTTCACGAAGAAAATAATGAGGGCTTGCTAATTTTTGAGCAGGTCTTGTACTATATGAAAAGAGGAAATTCTGGGAGGTGTTCACATCCTACTTCTTGTTGATGATAAGACAGGCAGAACTTGTTCTGGATGGAGACAGAGAATCTTGACAACCATTACAGCCAAATCCCTAAAATGGCCGCCAAACTTCTATCTCCTAGTGACTAATTCTTACACAGATTTCTGCTTAAATATAGCATCATGAATGCACAGCTGCAGAGGATGTGCAAAACAGCCAAAATTGTACACATTGCAATCTGTGAGGGATTTTTTTCTTTCCTTTTTTGTCTGGGACGCTGTTTCAAGCACCATGTGGATGCTGTCTTTGGCAACCTGCCATTTCTCCAGCACATTCATAAAACAATGGGAATGGCAGTACCTAGGTGCTGTTCACAGAGAGGCATATAATGTGAAACAGCTGCTCTTCCATTGAAACCATTATCGAGCATCAGTCTGAGAAATGAGGGGGCATCGGTTTGAGAATTGTTGATAAATAATGACAAAGTGGGTTTGCATAGAAGCGATCTGAGGTTCCTCTCACATTTTCGCATAGGAGCTGCTTGTGAGGGGGCTCTTGGAGAACCTTAAATGTCTGTTGGGAATGCTCTGTTATTGACTTTGGCACAAAATGTAACATCCATGTCCTTGTTAAGTAGAATATTCTACAGTGAGTTTGGAGAGATCATGGTCCTTAAGGATTAGAGTTTATAGGATGTATATGATTGGGAACAGAGAAATCAGGGATTTCCAAACATTCATGGACCTCTGAGGTAAAGGCTGGCTTTACTGAAGATAGGAATTATTAACCACGTCATTTGGCGTCAGTTTGCTTGTGTGTTTTTGTGTTCGCGCATGTGTATGTGTGTGAGAAAGAAATACCATCCCGCGGCATATTTAGCAAATATTTTAGTAAACATTCATTACACCCCATCTCTCTTTCTATATATATGTTAAGCAGTGAGCTAGAAAAGAAACTAAAAGAGAGTGAAGCATGGACATGCCTGCCCATATGGAGTTTATTTATAATGAGGGAGATTGACTTTCGCATAGTGTTGTGATAAATATAAGAGAGGTATGAACATAGTTTATTCTTCCTTTTATTCTTCCATAGTTATTCTTCCCAAAGTCCCTACATGGCTCAGGAGACAGAAGAATAAAAAAGCTTCACAGGAAATCACATTTGAGCTGTTTCTTAAAGAATCAGCAGGTCACCAACTTGAGGATACGGAGAATTGTGGGGAAAGATTTGAGGAGACTGGTTTAGGGGCCAATCGTATTATCTGCAAAGGAAGGACAAAACTACAAAGCATGTTATTGGAAAACAGTAGATTTGGAACAGAAAGTAAACATGAAGCAGGAAGATGCTGATACTGGAAAAGTGGGGTATGTTTGTGCTTAGAGGTTTGGACTTGACTGGAGGCCAGCCTTGTCCTTTGGACTCCTGAGAAATAGTTACCCGAAAATGCTCTGTTGAAAAAAAATTTTTTTTTCAGTGGAAAAATACATTAGTAAAACTGACATATAATCCCATCTTAGAGATTCACGATTCATATTAGGAAATAAAAGGCTTGGAGGAGACTTAGAATAAATAAAGCAGTTTAACTAGGCAATAGGGAGCCAATCAAATGATGTAAAGCAAAGAAATGTGCTAATAAGTGTTATTTTTAGGAGAAAGTTCTTCCAACCTTGTAGAAAACGAAGCATAGTAAAGAAGACTGGGAGAAGGGAGCCTTGTCAGTGAGTCTATGGGACAGCAATGAGACTCTGAGAGGAAGAAGTGACAGTGGGGATGGAAAGAGTCAGATGTGTTTCTCAGGAAAAAATAGGCTCTGCTCATTGAGAATAATGGAGGGTGTGAATGTAACAGCATGTTTGCTTTTGGACTACAGTAAGTTTGTGGGAGGAGTGTATTGCCATAGTGATGGTGGTAAAATTAGCTATCATAAATTCAGTACCTACTCTGTGTTTCACACGGGGCTAGACATTTTAAAAATCATCTCATTTTCTCTTCACCACAGCGCAGCTAAGTAGACATGTTTGAGGGAAATGATCCTCATAAAAGGTAAACTAACCCCTCATCATATACGAAGCTACTAACAGAGCTGTGATAGGGTGTTTTTGCCAACTCCAGAGATTCTGTGCTTGTAGTATTGAGACCAAGTTCACACACTGGAGAAGAACTGGTACCTGGAGGGGCACCTCGGTGCAGATGCTGTTGGTGGCAAAGTCGTGTTCACTGAGACCAACACCTTGCTTGGGGAGGAGAGTCATTTAACCCTTACATAGTCATGCTTTGAAGACTAGAAAGTTTGGTAATAGTATTGAGAGTGGGGGGTGGGGAGATGGATGTTAGGAAATGCAGGGTGAGGCCAAATATTTGCACTGCTACCCAGATTTTGCAGAGGCCCTTCAGCCAGTACACTTAGGTCTTCACAGCTTTTCCAAAAAGATAGGATGAAGAATGAAGTCATCTTAACAGCCTTAAGACCCTAATTTCATTCATTTCAGACCTGATTATTAAGTAGGCTATAATCTAATTCCCCAGAATTCAGTGATGGAATGCATAGTCAGCGATGAGCATAGGGTGCAGCTTGAGCCAGAACAGAGAGAAGCAAGTACTGAACACAGAGGGAGGGAGAGGATGCCTGGAGAAGCTTAGGAGAAAGGATAGCCATTTCTGGAAGAAAAACAAACAAATGAACAAACAAAACAGACCACCAACAACAAAAACACCTTCAAAGAGCACATGCAGGAAGAACACACACACACACATACACACACACACGCACACACAAATGGTAAGAATGAAGTGTCAAGGGTACTTTTTCATTCATCTCTTTATTCCACAAAATGAACTAGGTACCTTCTGGATGGCAGGCTCTGTACTTAAGTCTGGGTAAACTGATATACATAAGACATAGTTATGTACATGGAAATGCTGATCTGATATTCCCTACCTAGCCTCTGCTATAAAGACTTACAAGATATCCTTTCTTTCTCAACAAGGAATCCTTTTTTTCCCCCATTTTTTAAATTTAAGTTCAATTAGCCAACTTATAGTACATCATTAGGTTCAAATGTAGTGTTCAATAATTTATCATAACACCCAGTGCTCATCACATCATGTGCCCTCCTTAATGCCCATCACCCAGTTACCCCATCCCTCCATACCCCTCCCCTCAGCAACCTGTTTGTTTCCTAGAGTTAAGAGTCTCTCATGGTTTATCTCTCTCTCTGATGACTTCTCATTCTGTTTTCCCTCCCTTCTCCTACAGTCCTCAGCCTTTTTTTTATATTCTGCATGAGTGAAACCATATGATAATTATCTTTCTCTGACTGACTTATTTCACTCAGCATTATATCCTCCAGTTCCATCCACACTGATGTAAATGTAAGATTTCATCCTTTTTGATGGCTGAGTAATAGTCCTGTGTGTGTGTGTATCATACCTTCTAACATTACACTTGACAGACTGCCCAAAAGAGAGCTGGGATTCTGATACACTGTATCTGAGTGTGGCCATAACTATAGAATATGATGAGGATCAGACTGCTCAGTGGCTTAGGAGATGCTGAAGCCTACAACCCTTCCTGCTGGATATTTGTTGCTGTACACAATGAGTGCTGGGTGATTTGGATAACAGCACAGAACTTTTGGAAACATTAATGGATTGACTGCTGTTAACACAGAACCACCCTCAGTGGTTCTCAGTCACTCTAACACTTGAAGCAGTATTTCCTAGAATCCGCTTCTTTGTGGAGCTAGCAAATGTATGGAAGATAGAAGCGAAGAGAGTCATTAGTCTTGAGGAGGTTATATCCAAGTGAATGTAGACAGATCAGAGAGTCAGAATTTGGAAACATTGCTTAATGATAAATTTTTAAATACATACACTGTAAAGTGCATTAAGGTCATTAGTCTAAAATATAATTAACTCTAATACATCATTTATTATAAAATAGCTACACAAACTGTAAATATGTATTCTGGAAACTGACATCAGGGCATCACTTTCATGCAAGGATTAACACAGAAATGAAATACTCAGGTAATTTGTAACAACATTACAAACAATGTCTCTTTCTTGGGAGAAACAGACGTAGATGTCTCTTTCTCAGGTTCCAGTGTAGGACTGGATAGGAAGAGGAGCTACAGAAGAAGGATACCATTAGTTTACCTTGTTGTAGATTAGGCCAATAATCTCAATTTTGACAGAAATTAAACATGACCATCCAAGGAGAAGAGGAGGGAGACTTTCCGTGTTCACAATACAGTGAGAGAGTTTCTTATAGTTAGAGCAACCACTTACGCTGTCTCAGCTGATCACATCAAGGCTAAGAAGGTACAAGGCAGGTATTTTTGTAGAGAGCAAAGGCCAAAGAAGAAAGATGCAAGTAATCAGAGTGGAAGCCCCAAAGACAAACTCATTTCATTCCCAGTATTGCAGAGAAGGCTAGGCCTGAATGTGATCACAGTGGCGTGGCCCAAGTGGGTGGAGACTAACCACTTTTCTTCCACCCTCTATGCAGACACCATTAACTGACTTAAACTCAGCTCCAAAAGGGACAAAGTCATTCTATTCATGCTGAAAAATCCTGAAGGATTTTAAAATCATGAATTTAAAATCAAGAAAACCACAAACATGTTAACATGGGTGTCTGAAAGAAAATCCAAAAACAAAGTTTATCACCCAAGAAGACTCTTTTCCTTGGGGCTATAGCATCATATTCTTGGAACTGATTAGACTAATGCTGATCTTCATGGTAATTTTATTTTAAAATGTCAAACAAGGATCAAGAATCTGTCTTATTTGACAGATTGATTCATGATAACATTTTCTTGCATAATAGTCATAATAGCGAAACATTAGTAAGTCACTAATTGCAAATTGTGTATATTTGAAAGACATGCCAAAGCAAAAAACTGGGTTTTTTTTTAATAGTACATAAACACTAGGGGCGCCTTGGTGGCTCAGTGGTTAAAGCCTCTGCCTTCGGCTCAGGTCATGATCTCAGGGTCCTGGGATCGAGGCCCACATCGGGCTCTCTGCTCAGCAGGGAGCCTGCTTCCCCCCTCTCTCTCCCTGCCTCTCTGCCTACTTGTAATCTCTCTCTGTGTCAAATAAACAAAAATCTTAAAAAAAAATAGTACATAAACACTAAAAAACAAAACAAAACACAAAACATTGCTGCCTGGGCCATTCCCTCTGAATGAAAAAACTCTCTTATAGGTTGTTGCCCGAGTAAATACGTTTTATCCACACACACAGAAGGGCATGTAAGTAAATCAAGATTATGAGTAATTCTAAAACATAAGCTTTTCTCTCTGCCTTCCCATTTCTTCTCTCATCTCTGAATCCATTGACATCGATTGAAGCTTAAGACAGGTTTCAAATCATGCCCTGAATCCCTCGCTGACCCCATCTGAATTGACAGCAGTGGGGATGACACGTAGCAACTGATGTGAACATTTGTCCAGCCCAGGTTTCTGCCAGAAGTTCTGGCTTTCCCTCATTCACACCAACTAAAGGAAAGTTGGTCCTCGCCCTTCTCTTTGCAGTCATTCAAACACAGTCCAGGCTCTAACACCCTGAGACACCAGTCCCCTCCCTCTCTCCACCATGGAAGTCCTTGGCTCTTTCCTTCAGGGATGAATGCTGGAGGATTTTAGGAGCTAATTGTCACTGATCCTTGGAAGTCTAATCAGAGTGATAAAGAGAGAGTGTTTGGCCTTTACAGTTTTCTAAAGTGCCTATATTGCAAACATGAAATACGGCTTCAGGAATCCTGGAGAGTGGATACTGGGGCTTTATACTTGACTCTAATGAGGTCTTTTGAGTTCTGATGCTTATTTTGCAAGATTAATGATGGCTATACTCAACATAGTTAAACTTCAGCACTTTGCTGCATTTCACACTTACATCTGGAAGAGAAAAGAATAATAGGGCATTTAAAATATAGAGTAGGTAGTAATGCTTTTTTGACAACTTATTGTGCTGATCACCAACCAAAATGGCTTGATAAAAAAAAAAAAAGAAGGTACCATTTCCCTTGAAGTTTCAAATTATTCTGTCTTCCTATAAGCCTGGAAGATATTGGCACAAGGGGTACTCCGCTTCTTTTTTCCACTCATCTGGACAGCTAGTGTGTTTACAGTTATCCATACATAACATGTAATACCACATACCTGTTTTGTTGTTGTTGTTTTTACGCATATGTTTTGCTGGTGGAATGATTGCCACCAACCTCTCAGACTTCCATAAAAACAGGTTCCAATACAGAGCTAGACAATCACCAGAAGTTGCAAAGCCAAGTTGCAAATACACCAAACCTCAAACAGACCTCTGACCATATCTGTTTATTAATTTGGAAGTTCCCTGTCACCCACATGCTCCATATGGACAGGTGACTTGAGGTTAGAGAGATCTCCAACCATGTCATCCCCAAGAAACCTTTGAGTACATCTTGGGTTTGTGGAAAGTCTTTAAGACAGTAGGGATGGAAGTGCAGATCAGAGGAAAGGCCTGTCTTTATAGTCTGACAACGGGTTGTTTTTTTTTTTTTTCCCCAGGGATACAGGTCTGTGAATCATCAGTCTTACACAATTCACAGCACTCACCATAGCACAAACCCTCCCCAATGTCCATAACCCATACACCCTATGCCTACCCTCCCTCCCCCCAGTAACCCTCAGTTGTTTCGTGAGATTAGGAGTCTCTTATGATTTATCTCCTTCCCCATCCCATCTTGTTTCATTTTTCCCTCCCTACCCCCCACAACCCCTGCCCTGCCCCTCAAATTCCTCATATCAGAGAGATCATATAATAATTGTCTTTCTCTGATTAACTTATTTCACTTAGCATAATACCCTCTAGTTCCACCCACATCATTGCAAATGGCAAGATTTCATTTCTTTTGATGGCTGCGTAGTATTCCATTGTGTGTATGTGTGTGTGTATACAGACACACACACATACATATATACACCACCTCTTCTTTATCCATTCATCTGTTGATGGACATCTAGGTTCTTTCCATAGTTTAGCTGTTCTGGACATTGCTGCTATAAATATTTGGGTGCACGTGGCAGCAGCTTTTGATCCAACTGTATATGTGATCTTGGGCAAGTTCCTATCTTTGACTGTCTATGTCCACATGTATAAAATGATAATATTAACTCTTAACTTTCCATGATAACTTGTAAGTATTCAGTGAGGTGAAGAATGAAAAGCCCCTGGCTTAATAAAAATTAGTTGATTCAAGTGTTAGAATTTCCCATGCAAAAATTTTTGAAGTTTTAAGAAGAGTCTACTCTCTCCTCATCTTTATCTATTCACCTCTCCAAGCCTCTGGGGGAAAAAAAAGGTATCATACTAGAGGCAAAACAAATAGATCTCATAGGAATATATAAATTTATGATTGCTCTTGGATTCTGTGTCAGCATCTCTTATTTAAAACCCGAGATGGTCATCCCCTTCCAAAAAGGGAAATTCTCAATGATAAATAAATAAGCCTGGTCCTCCATTGAGAGCAGCAAATTCCCTGCTTGAAAGATTTCCTTGGCTTCTAAGAAATGCGTGCTGCTTTTTTGCCTTTCCAAAATCCCCTCCCCTCCAACCCCCACACCACTCTTCACCAACCCCCCACCTCAAGGATATTTATCATCTTTAAAGTCGAGTTGCTGTGAGTTGCTGTGCTCATTCTACCCCTGGGCCTTGGAGAATACTCTCAAACCAGTGCAGTTGCAGAGGTATACCACAGACTTTTAAGTAAGATTTTTTTGAGGCCATGTGCCAACAGTCAGATCCAACTGAAACCAAGAAGTCTAAACCATTCCACACTAATATGCTCACCCATCTGTTTCAATAATTGTGTGAGGTTCTCCTCACTGTGACAAAAACAGGGCTTTGTGAAGCTCTTGACCTCAGACCAGGATTCTGTGGCAAATCTTGGTCACCTAAAAATACAAATTATTGCATTTTTAATTGAAAATGAACACAATGCAAGTTAAGTGTGTTTCCCTGGAGTGTTTCACAACACTTCCCAGGCTGCAAGATAAAAGACAAGCTTCAGAAAATTCTTCTTTTTCTCCACTTCTTTTTTTAAGTTAAAGTGTTTTGGGGTTTCTGGAATAAAAATAGAAAATTTTTTTTATGTTTTGGGGCTTATTTCCACTTTTCTGTCTGTTTGCTACTTAAAATGTTCATTGGATGTAAACCTGAAAACCTAAGTACATCACTACTCAGCTCAATAACTGCATGAAATCTGAAATGCTCTAACACATTGGGGTTCTATGTATCCCCAACTTAAGTATTACTTTTGTTAAAAGAAATTTTACATGTTCAGAATCATTGTGAGTCTGCTACTGTAATCCAGTGAGACTCTTCCAACTCGGACAGAGCCTTTTGAGTTTTGACATGATTGACACACCCTTCTGATAAGGCCTCCTGGAATGAGTATTAATAGTCTAAATGGCCTGATTTCTCATTGCAAGAGTTTGCATCTCTGGCATTTGGCTGGGAATGATTGCACATGTATTGGACTTCATACACTGAGTTGGTTTTCTCAATCACAGAATGACTACAAAGGCCAATTTCAACTGGTTTTAATTTTTTTCTGTTAATATAAGGATAGAGGTTAAAAATTGTATGACCTATTTGTTTTTAGTGTCTTCAGGTGACCATGAAACTTTAATAATTTTGAGTCAACAGTCTTCCAGAATATTTTATAACCAAGTGAAAAAATAGCACTGGGACCTTGGGAGTTGACTTTGAACTGTCATGTTTCAAGTAAAACCCCCTTTCTAGAGTCTTAAAGATTAAACAGTGACTCTTTTATATTCTACCAGATGTGAATGTTCTCAAATTAGTAATGCTTTCCCAATTAGCTTTGAAACACTTAAATCACTAAAAAAATCTTAGTGCTACCTTAAGCATAAAATATACGTCCTGTAAAATGATTTCTTCTTGAGGAATTCACAAAACATTTAAAACCTAGTCCTCCATCTTGTTTCAACAAATGAAAGAAAATGTATGGAGAAACAGGAAAGAGCCACATATTGGAATTTCCAGAAAGGAAAACATACATCATTTTCACCTGACTTAGAGAGTAAATGTAGTACTCAGCCACTGGCTGGAAAAATAATGCTTTATCAGAGTGGGGTGTGGAAGGGCGTTTGTATTTGCTTTGCATAGAGTCAGGAGGACATACACATCTGACCTTAATATGATTAACACACCTCATTTTAAAAAGCAGACATGCCTACTGATCATAAATACATCAATTCTCAAAAAAATACCAGAAGAGGGGTCTGGCACTTAACAATTCTTTTTGAAAACACGTTTCCCAGGTAAACTATAGCCCTAGCCAGGTTGCTGAGGGTGGCCATTATGCAATGTGAGGACAGCTTCTTAGGCATTTTATCAAACACAGTTATCAGTTTCAGGCAGCGAATGAGATTCAGTAGGAAACTTCAATGAGTGAATATTGGGTGATTCACTCATCACTTACTGATGTATGCATTGAATGATGCATACATACTTGAAAATTTTGGGTAACTTGGTTGTACAAATCATCAAAGTAAGGGAGATAGAATAAAATAATGCAAGATTTATTTTTAGTTTTTTTTTTTCCAAAGCCAAAGCTTTAGTATAAATCTCATTAGCCTTCTTTACTCACCCAGATATATACATACTAACACATATACATGTATATACATATACATGGTTCAGGAAGGTAGGAATTTCTCATAATGTTTATTTGGAAAAAAGTACATGCAAATCCTAAGGAAAAAAAAAGATATGTAATTCGCAGTGAACTGCTCAACACTTAAGGATTTCTCTGTCACAGATTCTGTAAATCTGTATCCAGAATTTGGCAGGATATAGTATGTAAACAGTAAATTACCTATGTCTTAACTTTTTGCCAGGATCTGTTTAAAGGCAGGTAGCTTGAGCTTTTCTGGGTCTGGTTATTGAAGTTTCAAATGTGAAAAGTAGCTCATTTTGTTACCCTACAAGGTATTTTTGAATATGAAAAGACTAATTCGTGGGGAGAAAAATAAAGCCAAAAATATTTAAAATGGCCTGTAGAAGGAAAGTATCCAAAATGATTGAGTTCTTGCCAAAGAAGAATTCAGCAAGTTAAAGAATTTTTATACTTTATATGTATCTTAAGCTAATTGTAATAATTTATTGAGTAAATACTCTCTTCATGATATCATATGTGAATTTACCTTATTAGCATTTTTCATATTTCTAGTTGCCAAGACTCACTATCTCCTATATTCTCAGCACTATCCATCAGAACACAGAATGTTGGGTACGAAATAAAGTCTGAAGATAGGTTTATTGAGAATTAAAATAAAGCTATGAGAAATACCAGCGTATTCTCTTTAAAATGATCATACACTTGGGAATTTCTGTAACACTGATTTGAAAGGCTTCTTTCTCTTGTTCTCCAAAGAATATCAGCAATCATCAGAGTTGATACTGGATTAGAAAATAAGGCACAATTTCTGTGATTATGTTTTTATGTAAAGATTAATAGAGATTGGTAGAAAAGTAGGCACAAATAGAAAATGTTCATTCTGAAACAAGGTGTTTTATCCACTGGACTTGACATCTGTTACGTGGCTGGAGTTGCCATTAGTTAAACTATGGTTCAACCGTGGAGCTCTTTGTCATATAGAAATCAAGTAGTCCAGGCAGAAAAGGAATTCTGGATGATGGAGATGTTAAAAGAGAGGCATTGAGGGGTTATGAGGTCCAAAACAACAACAAAAATTCAAATTAATTGTAGGGGCTATCAGAGAAAATATCTGACATCAGATCTCCAGGACCAGCTTAGTACAAAAGGCCCATCTGATTCTCAGTTATGCAAAAACACTCTGAACTCTTACTTTACATGAAATAATTTTAACAGAAATAAAACTAACATAGGATGTATTTTTGTATAGCAGAGATCATTGCTGATTGAAAAATAGTCTCATTGTAGGATGGTCTGAGTTCCTTCCGATGATCTCCTGAATGGGTTCATGTCTAGACAGCCCTTCCCACGGAGAAGGCTGGACCAGCATGGTGAGGATTGAATGCACTCTTCTCCCTTAGCTTCTGACTCTAGGGAAGACCAGCGTCCATACGTTAGGAAGACTTGAGGTCATCAAAATAATAATGGTTGATCAAAATTGGTAAAGTAAAAGAGCTCCAACCACAGGAGACCTGAGTATGTATATATGCATGGAAGATAGATAGTTTATCTCTTTCATTTTCACAGAACAAGAGGCATTTGTATCTCCTAAAATTGGATTTCCCAGCTACCCAGCATACCTAACAGAGCTCCGAAACATTTTTATTTCCTTTTTTAAAAATTAAACTGACAAGTTCTTCTTATTCCATAAAAACTCCTGCAGTTATTGTCTTTTACAAGCTTATTGAAAGATACTCTCTTTCAAAATGCCTAATAATCATGGAAATACGTCTATGGGTGTGGGTGTGTTTACACTTGCGCATAATAGAATAGTGAATATAAAATTCACAACAGTGTTTACTTCCAGAGAGGCTATGAAATGATGGAGGTAATTCCACACTAGTTGGTAACTAGCAGGTGCTTCAGTATAGATGAGTATTCCCTCTATCTGGTCTCCCTACCACCTGACACCTATACCTCTCCCCAGGTAGGTCTCCTAAAGATCCGGGCACTGGAGTGTTGCCCCCTTTAGCATAGCAGGGGTCTCCAAAGTCGCTCCAAAGTTTGTCCAGCCTCACTTTTCCTCATCTGCTTTTTCCTGTTCTTAGATATTTTGTATATCGTCCCTGGACCTGCTGTACATTATTTGCTGTTTTATTACTTGAGTCGAGTTATGGATGTATGGATGTTTATTATATTATGAATTGAACATAAAGCAAATGAAAGAAAGGAAAGGGGACAAAAGACAAGTGCATGATTGAATTGAACATTCTTTTGTGTTTCTGGTAGTTTTTCCTATGCTTTGTAACTTACCACAGAGTAGGCTTTAGTTCATTTTTCCTCTTCTGTTTCTAACTGGGGACCCACCAGGAAATGTATCCTGCATGTTTTCCTGAAAGACATAATCCTCATTGACATTATCAATACTGGGAGCACTGCCCAGGAAGTGAGATTCAATATTAATTATTATTACTTATCAGGCATTGACTGCATACTTTGGATTCTCTAAAACATAGGAGACAAGGTCTCAGACCTGAGGGTGTGCATAAAGCTTCAATTAGTGAGACAAGAGAATTGAGCTGATGCACTGTTACAACAGTCTGAGGTTGTGTTCCCTCTGCTGGCTGCCTACCTATTTCTCCTAACATAAGGCTAAAACATAACAAGGTCCCAATCAATCCTGCTGGAGATCTTGCTTAAAGAATTTATGAGTTTACTGCTGTTGTTTTTACTTTTATTATATGTTTGTCTAGTTTTAATACATGTCTACATCCTTACTTACAGGCATCTTTTTAAGTGATGCTACTGGAGGAATGATAAATGATCCACACTCTTACTGTATTTCCAATAAAAATGCCAACATTTTTTTCTAGCTTTGTTTCTGAGAATATGCTAAACAATTTGAATTTTTTTTAATGTTCACTGATTGAAAAAAACCTTTTGGTATCAGGGTGAGTGTTCTGTATTTTTTTTATTAACATATAATGTATTATTTGCCCCAGCAGTACAGGTCTGTGAATCATCAGTCTTAAACAATTCACAGCACTCACCGTAGCTCATACCCTCCCCAGTGTCCATAACCCAGCCACCTTATCCCTAGTCCCCCACCCCCCAGCAACCCTCAGTTGTTTTGTGAGATTAAGAGTCTCATTATGGTTTGTCTCCCTTCTGATCCCACCTTGTTTCATTTTTTCTCTCCCTACCCCCCACACCCCCCCGCCCTACCTCTCAAATTCCTCATATCAGAGAGATCATATAATTGTCTTTCTCTGATTGACTTATTTTGCTTAGTATTATACCCTCTAGTTCCATCCACATCATTGCAAATGGTAAGATTTCATTTCTTTTGATGGCTGCCTAGTATTCCATTGTGTGTATATATATATGTATATATATATATACATATATATNAAATGGTAAGATTTCATTTCTTTTGATGGCTGCCTAGTATTCCATTGTGTGTATATATATATATGTATATATATATATACATATATATATACATACATACATATACACACACCATATCTCCTTGATCCATTCATCTGTTGATAGACATATAAGTTCTTTCCATAGTTTGGCTATTGTGGACATTGCTCCTATAAACATTTGGGTGCATGTGCACCTTGGGATCACTACATTTTTATCTTTAGGGTAAATACCCAGTAGTGCAATTGCTGGGTCATAGGGTAGCTCTATTTTCAACATTTTCAGGAACCTCCATACTGTTTTCCAGAGTGGCTGCACCAGCTTGCATTTCCACCAACAGTGTAGGAGGGTTCCCCTTTCTCCACATCCTCGCCAATATCTGTCCTTTCCAAAGTTGTTAATTTTAGCGATTCTGACTGGTGTGAGGTGGTATCTCACTGTGGTTTTGATTTGTATTTCCCTGATGCTGAGTGATGTCAAACACTTTTTCATGTGTCTGTTGGCCATTTGGATGTCTTCTTTGGAGAAATGTCTGATCATGTCTTCTGCCCATTTCTTGATTGGATTATTTGTTCTTTGGTGTTGAGTTTGATAAGTTCTTTATAGATTTTGGATACTAGCCCTTTATATAGTATGTCATTTGCGAATATCTTCTCCCATTCTGTTGGTTGTCTTTTGGTTTTGTTGACTGTTTCCTTTGCTGTGCAAAAGCTTTTAATCTTGATTAAGTCCAAATAGTTCATTTTTGCCCTTGCTTCCCTTGCCTTTGGTGACATTTCTAGGAAGAAGTCGCTGTAGCTGAGGTCAAAGACATTGCTGCCTGTGTTCTCCTCAAGGATTTTGATGGATTCCTGTCTCACGTTGAGGTCCTTCATCCATTTTGAGTCTATTTTTGTGTGTGGTGTAAGGAAATGGTCCAGTTTCATTCTTCTGCACATGGCTGTCCAATGTTCCCAACACCATTTGTTGAATAGACTGTCATTTTCTATTGGACATTCTTTCCTGCTGTGTCCAAGGTTAGTTGACCATAGAGTTGAGGGTCCATTTCTGGGCTCTCTATTCTGTTCCACTGATCTATGTGTCTGTTTTTGTGCCAGTACCATACTGTCTTGATTAGAACAGCTTTGTAATAGAACCTGAAGCTGGAATTGTGATGACACCAACTTTGTTTTTCTTTTTCAATATTCCTCTGGATATCTGGGGTTCTTTTCTGGTTCCATATAAATTTTAGGATTATTGGTTCCATCTATTTGAAAAAAATTGATGGTATTTTCATAGGGATTGGGTTAAATATGTAGATGCTCTAGGTAGCATAGACATTTTCACAATATTTGTTCTTCCGATCCGTGAGCATGCAAAGTCTTTCCATTTCTTTGTGTCTTTCTCAATTTCTTTCATGAGTACTCTATAGTTTTTTGAGTACAGATTCTTTGCCTCTTTAGTTAGATTTATTCCTAGGTAACTTATAGGTTTGGGTGCAATTGTAAATGGGATTGAGTCCTTGATTTCTCTTTCTTCTGTCTTGTTGTATAGAAATGCAACTGATTTCTGTGCATTGATTTTATATCCTGACACTATACTGAATTCTTGTATGAGTTCTAGCAGTTTTTGAGTGGAGTCTTTTTTTTTTAAAGATTTTATTTATTTATTTGACAGAGAGATCACAAGTAGGCAGAGAGGCAGGCAGAGAGAGGGGGAAGCAGGCTCTACACCAAGCAGAGAGCCCGATGTGGGGCTCAATCCCAGGATCCAGGGATCATGACCTGAGCTGAAAGCAGAGGCTTAACCCACTGAGTCACCCAGGTGCCCTGGAGTGGAGTCTTTTGGGTTTTCCACATAAAGTATCATATCATCTACAAAGAGTGAGAGTTTGACTTCTTTGCCAATTTGGATGCCTTTTATTTCTTTTTGTTGTCTGATTGCTGAGGGTAGGACTTCTAGTAGTATGTTGAATAGCAGTGGTGTTGGTGGACATCCCTGCCATGTTCCTGACCTTAGGGGAAAAGCTCACATTTTTCCACATTGAGAATGATATTCTCTGTGGTTTTTCATAGAGGGCTTTGATGATACTGAGGTAGGTACCCTCTATACCTACACTGTGAAGAGTTTTGATCAAGAAAGAATGCTGTACTTTGTCAAATGCTTTTTCAGGATCTGTTGAAAGTATCATATGGTTCTTGTTCTTTCTTTTATCAATGTATTGTATCATATTGATTGATTTGCAGATGTCGAACCAACCTTGCAGCCCAGGAATAAATCCCACTTAGTTGTAGTGAATAATCCTTTTAAAATACTGTTGGATCCTATTGGCTAGTACTTTGGTGAGAATTTTTGCATCCATATTCATCAAGGATATTGGTCTGTAATTCTCCTTTTTGATGGGGTCTTTGTTTGGTTTGGGGATCAAGGTAATGCTGGCCTCATAAAATGAGTTTGGAAGTTTTCCTTCCATTTCTATCTTTTGGAACAGTATTAGGCGAATAGGTATAATTCTTCTTTAAATATTTGGTAGAATTCCCCTAGGAAGCCGTCTGACCCTTGTTTGTTGGGATATGTATTTTTTTTATTTTGGTAAAAAAATGATCTATCATCTTTATTTTTTTTTTAGTTTATTTTATTTTTTCAGTGGCCCAGATTCATTGTTTATGCACCACACCCAATGCTGCATGCAATACATCCCCTCCTTAATACCCACCACCAGGCTCACCCATCACCCCTCCTCCCTCCCCTCCATAACCCTCAGTTTGTTTCTCAGAGTCCACAGTCTCTCATGGTCTATCTCCCCTTCCAATTTACCCCAATTCAGTTTTTCTTCCCTTCCCCTGGAGTCCTCCATTTTATTCCTTATGTTCCACAAGTAACTGAAACTATATGATAATAGACTTTCTCTGCTTGACTTATTTCACTCAGTATAATCTTCTCCATATGTGTCCATGTTGATACAAAAGTTGGGTATTCATCTTTTCTGATGGCTGAGGAATATTCCATTATATATATGGACCACATCTTCTTTATCCACTCATCTGTTGAAGGGCATCTTCGCTCTTTCCACAGTTTGGCAATTGCGGACATTGCTGCTACAAACATTGGGGTACATATGGCCCTTCTTTTCACTACATCTGTATCTCTGGGGTAAATACCCAGTAGTGCAATTTCAGGGTCAGAGGGTAGCTCTATTTTTAATTTTTTGAAGAATCTCCACATTGTTTTCCAAAGTGGCTGCACCAACTTGCATTCCTACCAACAGTGAAAGAGGGTTCCCCTTTCTCCACATGCTCTCCAACACTTGTTGTTTCCTGTCTTGTTGATTTTGACCATTCTAAGTGGTGTAAGATGGTATCTCAATGTGGTTTTAATTTGAGTTTCCCTGATGGCTAGTGATGATGAACATTTTTTCATGTATCTGTTGGCCATTTGTATGTATTCTTTGGAGAAGTATCTGTTCTTGTCTTCTGCCCATTTTTTGACATAATTATGTTTTTTGGGCATTGAGCTTGAGAAGTTCTTTCTGCTCAGGTTTTCTATTTCTTCCTGGTTCAGTTTTGGTAGTTTCTATGTCTCTCTGCATCTGCCACCCGTAGGGTCCCCGCTCAACAGCAGTGGCCCAGCTATGCCTTGGATCACAGCCTAAGGTAACCCTGAGAAGAGAGCCCCCTCCTTGGCTCTGTCTCTGCCGCCGGCTTCTCTGCTCAGGTACCTAGAAACCCTGCCACCCTCAGACACCCCTGGTCTCTCTGACCCCATGGGTCCTGAGACCATGCTGTCCCTGCAAGATCTCCACCCCCCGCTTAGCCTCTGGAGCGATGTCCCTCAGTGGAGCCGACTTTTAAAAGTTCCAATTTTGTGCTCTGCTGCTCTATCGCCTGCTGGGAGCTGGATCCTCCCCCCATGGTCTCTCTTCCTGTTGCTTTGGGTTCACTTCTCTGCACATCCTACCTTTCAGAAAGTGGCCGATTTTCTGTACTTAGAATGCTGCTCTTGTTCTCTTCTATCCCTGTTGAGTTTGTAGGTGTTGAGAATGGTTTGATAACTATCTGGCTAAACTCCTGAGACCTGATGATATTTTGATCTTCTACTCCTCCACCATCTTGCTTCTCCTCTCCAGGGTGAGAGTTTTATTATTATTTTTTTTTAAGATTTATTTATTTATTTGACAGAGAGATCACAAGTAGGCAGAGAGGTAGGCAGAGAGAGGGGAGGAAGCAGGCTCCTCGCTGAGCAGGGAGCCCGATAAGGGCCTCGATCCCAGGACCCTGAGATCATGACGTGAGCCAAAGGCAGAGGCTTTAACCCACTGAGCCACCCAGGCACCCCAGGGTGAGAGTTTTAACAGTAAGAAGCATAATAAGCATTTTGAAATGGAAGGGATAAAAAAAAAAAGCTGGATCCTTTTTAAGAAGAAAATTCTCATTTTGTTACTGGACATATTTAGAGTGAATAGTGAATTTCCTCACTTGGCCAGCACTCTCATAATCATTTCTGAAGAGAGGCTGTAACTGAAGTTCTGCCTGTGGACATAAATGGAAATCTGGAAGTTTGCATCCAGGAACTGGAGTACCTAATAGATTAAGGTTCTTTACCTTTGGCAATATAGAGAGATGTAAGGAATAGAGGAGGAGAGTCCCACAAAAGATTGGAGGGGGGTCCACCTGAAGTCCATCATGATGTTCCCTAGGGCAGGCAATAGCCTAGTTTTTGAGGACATTGTTACCTAATAAACTATTTTAAGTATTCAATGCTGGGAATATAGGGAGTTGGAAAAATTGGGAGTGCACTCACATTGTCCCACCATTGATGGCACTTGGTGAATGAATAGAAGCATGATAAATGGAATTTCTAAAATGTTTGCTCAGAGGTGTCCCAACCTAGTCTATAGAACCTAGTTTTATGTCAGAATACCACCCTGGTACTTATGTTATCTAGTTGACCCTAAGATGGGAGGATTATCAAGATAAATTTGATATAATCACACCAGTGCATAATAGAAAAGAACTTTCTCTGCCTGAGAGTAGAAGAGAAGGTTAGAGAGATGTCAAGCCTGAGAAGGACTCAGTGTGCCACTGTTTATTCTAAGATGAGTGGGGTTGCATGAGAAGAAGTATAGATTGCTCTGGGGACTTGAGGGCAGTACCTGGCTGATAGCCAGCAAGGAAACTGGGACCTTAGTCCTATATCCACATTCTGAATTTGGCCACCAACGTGGATGAGCTTGAAAATGGATTCTTTCACAAAGATTCCACTTGGCAGCCAAGTCTAGCCAACACTTTGATTTCAGTTTTGAGCATGAATCTATTCAAGCTCATTGGTATCTACAAAACTGTGAGGTAATGATTGGATGTTTAATCAAGCCACTAAGGTTGTGCTGATGTGCTTCCCAGAAATAGAAAGCTAATGAGTCCTAGTTATAGGCCAAAAGGAGTGGACATAGAAGAGGAATCACAAGAAACAAGAGAGCATAAGGGGAATAGGATCCATGAAAGAAGATGGGCAGAGATGTGAGCTGCATGAAGAGGACTCAGGGTTTCCCACAGTGGAATGGATGCTCATCTATTTGATTTACATTTTAAATTAGTATAAACACCCCTTCCCCAGTTTTAGGGGAACTTCCTGTGGTAAAGATATAAAATTATTGTCCCCACTTTGTGCAAGAACTGGTGAGTAGGGAATTTCAGTCACCTGGGCCAGGAGGAAAGGTAGAAATTCCTTAACATGGGTGAATATATACAAGCGTACTTGCCCTACCTTGAGGTACTCTGGTTTTTTCCTAGATGGAGACTAGAAAGTTCTAAAGAGTACAGCAGAGATCAGATGTCTTCCAAGGGCTTTAAGATATTACCAAGTAAATCTGTGGATAAAATTTTGTGTTTGACTCTAATGATAATATACTTGCAGCATTAAATTAAGGCCAGAATATCAAAGGTTAGTATATATCTGTATACCTATGTCTGTATCTATACATATATACACACATGTATATGTTTGTATGTATGTGTATATATATATACACATACAGAACACACACACACACACACACACACATATACACACACTTTCTGAAGACTACCAGTTAAATACGGAAGAATCATCACACATATCTACTGCTAATCTCATCACAGACCCTACTAAAATGTGGAATGAAGAATTTTTGGTGCTATAAACAAATGTCCACAATAGCCAAACTATGGAAAGAACCTAGATGTCCATCAACAGATGAATGGATAAAGAAGATGTGGTATATATATACAATGGAATACTATGTAGCTATCAAAAGAAATGAAATCTTGCCATTTGCAACGACATGGATGGAACTGGAGGGTATTATGTTGAGCGAAATAAGTCAATCAGAGAAAGACAATTATCATATGATCTGATATGAGGAACTTGAAGGGCAGGGTGGGGGGTCGTGGGGGGTAGGGAGGGAAAAATAATGAAACAAGATGGGATGGGGAAGGACACAAACCATAAGAGACTCCTGATCTCACAAAACAAACTGAGGGTTACTGGGGGGTGGGAGGGTAGGGATAGGGTGGATGGGTTATGGACATTGGGGAGGGTTTGTGCTTTGGTGAGTGCTGTGAAAGATGTAAGCCTGATGATTCACAGACCTGTACCCCTTGGGCAAAGAATAAAAATAAAATTTAAAAAAAAGAATTTTTGGAAAGCAAGAGCCTGAAAATACAAAGAAAACAGGAGAGACAAATACAGCAGCACAAATTGGAAACCAGAAAACATTTGGATGAATGGTTGACTTATGAGTGGTGCTAAAGACCAGAGAAAACTGTAAAGCAGAGATGGGGGAGGCCAGCTCCAGGCACACTGATGATTTAGCACCTTGGAAAAACTTGAAAATTGAAGGCACCAGGTACAGCTACTAGTAGGGGAGCTGGTGATGTTGAAAACAGGTGTGATGTTTTAGTGACTTTCAGATCATATGCCACAATCTATAGAGTTGCTTACTCTTCTTTATTCTTCATGGCCAGAGACTAGAAATTTACTTCATGGAGATTGGCAAGAAGCTCTTGGATCCCAGAAACACTAATTATAGCTGAGGAGAGGATATCTTATTAAAAATAGGAGGATTTAGAGCAAGACCATATACTAAATGATGATGTCTTAGGTTTCCTTCTTTCACTAGACTCTGAGTGTTGGCAGTTGAGTTCATAGTACATGGGAGGAGATTAAGACAGGGGTTAGAAGCAATGGCCTCCTGCCTGTTTTTATAAAGTTTTATTGCAACATAGTCACACTCTTCATTTATGTATTTTCTATGGCTGCTTTTGTGCTACAACAGCAGAATTGAATAGTTATAACAAAGACTATAGAGCTGATAGAGTGAAAATCCTTGCTATCTGGCCTTTTAGAGAAAAAGTTTGCTAACCTCTGGACTGAAGACTTTTCAAGGGAACTGACTGGGACACAAGACAAAATCTATAGATTTAGAATTACCAAATGAAAAAGCTCTGCAGATTTACCCTAAAATAAGAGTTTGACAGAGCCTACCAATGCAAATAGAATTTATAAACACCTTTGCATTGCTTCACTTCCCTTTACATGGGACAGAATAGTCAAGGCTTACCAGACTTTTAAACAAAGCTTCTAATATGAAGTGCAAAGATAAGGGGGCATAAGAAAAGAAATCAGAGTAAAGACAGTCAATGATAGTAGTAGAAGAAAACTCCAGAAGAAGAAAAAGAAAAATATACATACATATGTGTACACATACATATCCTTAGAAATTATAAGATAAACTAAATATATATACGAATTTGTATGTAAGCTTATATACCACATATGTAGATATCATTAGAAATTCAGTTGCATCCATGAAACAGGAACTGGGGTTAGATAAGAAGAGTATTGAGGGGCAACTGGGTGGTACAGTAAGTTAACTGTGACTCTTGGTATATATAATAATAACTTTACATATATATATGAGTTTATATATAGAATATAATCAGTTTATGCATTATATAATTTTATAAATTATATCTGTAAGTGTGTATCTGTAAATTACACATATACATATAAAATTTTGCAAAATTATAAAACAATAAAAATTGCACATAAAATTCCTGATTTGTGGTTTCTCTTGAGCCATCAGAAGACGCTGTCACATAAAGATCCTCACATGTGTTAATAATCAGCTAGAATTAAAGGTTTTGGGGCACCAGGGTGGCACAGAGAAGCACTGGACCCTTGGTTTTGGCTCAGGTCTTAGATCTCATGCTCATGGGATCAAGTCATACATGCTCATGGTGAAGCCTGTTTCTGATTCTGTCTCCCTCTGCCCCTCTTGCTCATGTTTTCTCTCTCTCAAAGATTTAAATAAATCTTAAAAAAATGGTTTGACTTTCTAAAAAGAGTGCATATTCTCTCCTTTTCCATAGTTTCTGGCACTCCCTTTTGTCTTACAAAAGGCTCATCCACTTTGTTCATTCTTGGTAATCTTCTGTCCCTTGTAGGCCTTGATGTTGGAAACTCTTGGTTCATGTCTACTCCCTGGAAGCATCTCTGGTTATTCCATTCCTTGGAGATGCCTGCTTTCTTGGCACTCCTGTAAATTTCTTTTTTTTAATTTTTAATTTTTTTATTTATTTGACAGAGAGATCACAAGTAGGCAAAGAGGCAGGCAGAGAGAAGGGGGAAGCAGACTCCCTGCTGAACAGAGAGCCAAATGCAGGGCTCGATCCCAGGACCCTGAGATCATGACCCTAACTGAAGGCAGAGGCTTAACCCATTGAGCCACCCAGGTGTTCCACTCCTGTAAATTTCTTAAATGCTTCTCTTATTCTTCATATTAACGGCAAAGCAAACAAATGAATATGCTCTATAACCAAAGGCAAGATTAGATGTCTTTCTCCACTAACACTTTGTAATTTTTAAGATTTATTTATTTATTTTAGGGTGATGGGGGGTTGGGGCAGATGGAGAGAGAATCCTCAAGAAGACTCCCTGCCAAAAACACAGCCCAATGGGACTCAATCCCAGGACCCTGAGGTCATGACATGAGCTAAAATCAAGGGTCAGATACTTAACCAGCTGAGCCATCCAGGCCCTCCGCTAATGCTTTTTAACTCCTTTAAAGTTAGATGAAGTCTCATTTGGTGTTTCCCCTCCCAAGAACTTAGCACAGTAAAGTACAAGTACTCAGCAAGTATTTTTTCAAGAACGTAAATGAGTAGATAATTAAATTTTCCTGGAATGTATTTTCAGTAAGTTTAATTTACCATTTCCATTAAAATGAAAAAATACAAATATACCTCAAGTGAGATTTCCATGCAGAAGAATCATTTGGAATTGTCACTTACGTATAAAAGAAAGTTTTTGTATTTTACCCTTCACAGCTAAATAAATTTGGTGTTTGTCAAACTGTGTATTTGGTAGTATCACTAGCACATGTGTTTTTCTATTTTCTGCAGTTATCTTAATGGAGTCCTTATTTGGACCCTCACACATCTAGTCATATGGAAATAAGTTGTTATTTGATATGACCTTGTATCATTACTTCAGCCTTTTAAAAACACTTTTGTATTCAGAGCACAAAAACCGGTCTTCATTAGTGGTAGAGTGATTTGTTCAACGGCAGGGAGTTATTGAATCTCTCGGCCAATGTATTTAACCCAAATTACTTAGAAGATCGTAAATTTGGAGACATTGTGGTCTTTAAGTTGGATAAAACAGTTTCCNATAAAACAGAGTTTCGTCTCATGGACTATTGGTCTCAGGTTTATTTGAATGGTGTAAGCACCTGGTTCCGAGGGATTAGGCAGAATGGACTAATATTCAATAAATTGGCTAAAGTGTAGCCGTTCAAACAGAATAAAAATTGACTAATGGATTACTTTCAAAATGACCACATAACTCCTGATAGGAAGCCCTAACATTCTTCTGTATCATTTGATTTAGGAGGTGAGAAACATAAACAGTCCCTGTACTCCTTAAATTTGTAGCTTCAGTTAACCTTCTGAATCCTCTTGCTTTTGTTTTGTATTCCTGAGCTCTGGAAAAAAAAGAGTGAATGATAAGCTCATCAAGAGAGTTAAAAGTGCAGTGGTTGCATATTAGCCTAATGGAATTGTCAGGTCTCATTAATAATAGGTATGTATCATTTGCAATCAATCAGCTATTCATTGATAGAAACAGCAATGCCGTCTTCATTTTTTTTAAATACCACTTAGTTACACTGAGATTCTTTCTACATGTTTTGTAATTGTTTTACAAACCATTTTAAAATTACTGTCATTTTTACTTTTTTTAGAAGAGTTCATTTCTGTCATATCAATGTGACGGCAGAAGAATCCGATTAAATTAAAAGATTTAGTTTGGCTGATTTATTCATCACTAAGTGGTTTCTTCTTTTCTTGAACCTTGGTAAATCAGACAGTAATGTCGTAGTTTGAAGGTAGAGGCATTTTATGTTACTCATTACATGTGTGTGTGAAGAATTAAAAATGAGCCACCTTGACTGATAGTAGCCTGCACATGAGCAGGGAAATGTGTTAAATTGGGGGGTAAAGGTTCACTTTGTAACTCCCCTTGACTTCTGAAAATTTCTGCTAAGCCAGTGAGACGGTGAGGCTAATCTACTTTCTATTCTTAGAGACTTTCTAAGAATCTTGAGCCAAGAAATATCTTTTTCCTTCCATTTCCTCCTCCAGAAAAGGAAAAACAGAAGTTTCAAGAAGAAAGTGAAAACCAATCTCTTTCAAATGCTGAAAAAAATAAAATATAATTAGTTTTGATACTTGCGTGCCTGTTATTTTAAACGTAATTTTAGAAATATGTAAGGGTTTCTGGTATCATTCACTAGGTTCCTTTGTACAAAAAAAAACAAAGCATACGNACGTAATTTTAGAAATATGTAAGGGTTTCTGGTATCATTCACTAGGTTCCTTTGTACAAAAACAAAGCATACAGCCTCGGTGTTATTGCATAAACCATTAATTTTTAACAATTCATCAACAGATTCCTTTATTTACAGCTTGTGGGCCTGTTAGTAAACATCTAAATGATAAATTTTATTATCTTTTAGGTGGAGTTTTTACTGAAGTATAATGTGCCAATGGAAAAGCACACAGATTGTACTTATATAGTTTATTCTGGATAATTACAAGCAAAACGAGCCTTCCCATGTCACCAGTACCCAGATTAATAGGCGGAGCATTATAGACAAACTGAAATCCTTGCCTATCTCCTCCCAGGGACTATCCTCTAAAGGTAAGTAAATCCTGAATTCTAACACCTACATGATTTTTTTGTTTGTTTGTTCTCAATGTACAGTTGTATTCTTTTGCCTTTGGTTTTATCTCTCTGCGATGTTTTTAAATTCACCCATGTTATTGTCTGAAGCAAGGGTTGGTTCTGTTCTAATCATGTATCAAGCTCCATTGTATGAAGCATTTGATTGGGTTCTCCTTAGAGGTTATGTTAAATAGTATTGTCATGACACAATTAAATATGTCTTCCTATTGAGCATACACCCGGAACTGAGATCACTAGGTCAAATGGTAAGCATATACTCAGCTTGATGGATGTTGCCAAATCATTTTCCAAGGTGATTTTTCCAATTTTTATTCCCACTAATGGTGTATGAAAATTCCAACTGTTGTACCACCTTGCCAACACTTGGTATTGTCTGTCTTTTCCTTTCAGCCTTTCTTGCTGGTAAATAGAGGTATATCATATTTTGATCTAATTTTCTTTTCTCTAATGATTATTTAAGCATCCTTTCTAATGTTTAGTAGCTAGGTTGTTCAAACTATTCTAAGAGTTTGAACAAACTCAAATCTCTTCTACATGGGTTGTTCACATTAGGGCTCAAACTGTCTTTTTTATGAGAATGAGACCATGCTCATGGATCTGAAGCCTACATGCCATCAGGAATAAAATTGTTAGACAAAAACCTTTCTTTTAAACTCCCCCCGATCTCATTGTGCCTGTCCCCAGACTCCTGTAGAAATAGGTTGGTTTAGGGTAAAGAGGGATTGGGCAGATATAAAAGATACCTAATGAAGCTGAAAAAAAAGTCATGTCATTTATAATTTTCCTATTGTGGAAAGTATGTTTAACCTCAAAAATTGCAATCAAAACAGCAGATCAAAAATGAACAGTTTATATCATAATGGAGATCACCCAGAATGAAGACTGAGAAAGTGATGGGACAGAGTATAGTCCTTCCTTGGATTCTTTGTCCATATTGATGGAAATAAACCCCTGCAGAGTTCAGCTAACAAGTACTGTTCTAAAAGCCAGTGCACATGCAAATACTTTGGGCTTCCAAAAGATAGCAAGGGCCCGAAAACAAGAAAACGGCAATTACTGAAGACCAGTAATGGATGACAGTAGCAAGGGCCACAGAGAAAAGAAATACAAATTATTCTCTTGGCCTCGCTAGTTCTGACACCTTACCAGGTACTTAGCAAAGAATGTTTAGGAGACTTCATTTGACCAAAGCCGTATAGGACTTCATGTCTATACATAAGTGGAATGATCAGTGGGGGGTGAAACACTGGAAGTGATCGTGTTCTTTAGACGAGTTATCTTTGCTCTCTTCTTAAATACAGGAACACTCAAATGCCCTAAGCAAAGGCATATCTAAGACAGAGTAAATTAAGGAAGGACAAAGGAAAAGAAAAATAATTGGCACAGGTCACTTATAAAGTGAACGAGAGAGAACTAATTAGCCAGTATATATCGAACATCTTCTGTGTTCAGAGCTAGGGAGTGAAGGACCTGTTTGGGAGGAAGTTTACAAGCCTGGAGAGAAAAATCAGCAACTCAGCAGTAATTCCACTCGGCAATTCTTGGAGGCATCCTGTGGCCCCTGACGCCCCATGAGGACATCATGCAAACGGAGCCACAGTGTTACACTCTACTTTGTCTTTGTCAACCCAGAATTTTCTGTGGAGCCAATATAAACAGAAAGTGCCATTGTAAAGTTTTCTTTTCTTTTCACACTGTGACCGTCTAACCAAATTCCCAGCTGTTGCTTCTTGTGACTGGATCTACCGTTTTAGCATTTTGAGGGATATGGCTTCTCCTTGGCCATGTCTGGCTACTTTGTTCTCCTTTTTGCCACACCCTTTCTCCAGTTCATGTTTTAAAGAGACACATTTCTCTCCATGTATTTTATAGGGGAATCTGAGTGGGTGGGAGAAAGGGCTATTTTTCCCGTTGGCATGCAGTTGGGCATTTGTGGCATGCTGCGGTTGAGACTGTGTGTCGATTATTGAATTATATATCAGCCTCATTTAATGTGATCCCCACATAAAACTGTCCACCCAAACATACACATTTATATATTTTTTTTTATTTTACAATTAGGGAATAAGTGTCTTTCAGCTCTAAAAGAACAACCGGCAGATTGTGGTTGCTGCCTGCCTACTGAATAGTTTATTGAGAGCATAGTTAAATTAACATGAGCTTTGTCATAACACTTTGTCTTTGGAACAGGATTCATGATTTGGCTGACATTTGCCACCCCCCCCCCTTCTCCACTGTTAAATGTATTTTCATTCTATTAAATTCAGCCTAGGCTTAACTCAATTAGTAACTTGGACATGCCATCTTACCTAACTTTTTTTTTTTTTTTAAGAATTCAGGCTTGAGAAATAAACTTGCAGGCCTAATGAAAGATCACATGGTGTTAAATTTGATAACTCTTTCAACACATTACATAAAAGGGAGAAGCTGCCATGTTCTATTTGTGAGGAAGTTGGATCGTCAGGGCGGTTCACCTGTCTTTATGAAACAGTGTTTCTCTCATTCTTCCATCATGCCTCTGAGGACTCTTCTGTACTGCCCCTGGCACTCTGTAAATCCATTCATTTTATTCTACCTTTGCAGACAAAGAAGTTGAGGGACAGAGAAAGGAAATTTTGTGATCTCAGAGTGGTATTGGAGGGCAGGTTAGCACTTCCCAGCCTATTAGTTGGGTCACATTAAATTTCCACACTAAAGAATTATTCTGCTTATGTTGATCCATATAAATCAGTCTTCTGTGAATATTAGGATACCCTAAAGGCATCTTCCTGGAAGTTCTGCTTTCTGGATTCTCACAGACGGGCAAGTTTTGTTCTATCTCTCTTGTTCTCAACTCACTTCGCTGTAAGAGTATAATTAAGCATTAGCTTCTGGGCTACTGTATACAGGTTGTCAGTAAAGACCTAAGATCAATGGGCAAATCAAGGCATAAGTCCAGGTTTCATGAATAAATTTCCCCAACCATGAAATTCAAATAGGTTTATTGGGATGCCTCAGAGAAAGCTCGAGTGTGAAGCCTCCCAGATACAATTGCAGGGAGCAGCTTCAGCAGGGAAATAATGGTCTGGCAGATACAGAGCTCCATGAGGGGTAAGTGACAGCATCATGAGCTGGAATCAAGGCTCATTACAGGAAATTCTGAGCATTTGTCTCAGACACCACCACACTGCGACCCCAGGCTTCCTGAAGGAAAGAATCCAAGTGAATACATCTGGGACATAATAAGCCAAGCCACAGAGATTTTGTGCTGAGAAACAGAAAGCAGCAATGCTGGACGTGAGCCAAGGTTACAGTAAGGCATGAGCATATCATCTAATATGGATGTCCAAGATGAAATATGGACATGCCCATGTGATGAATGGCATATGGCCGAAACAGAAAACATATCTGCCCTATGACATTGAGTTCCAGCCATCTACACATGGGAGACATTTCTGTAAAGGCAAAAGTGCTCAGGAATGGAAAACAAAGCAATCGAGAAGTTGATTTTGATGGAAAGATTACATAGGTTAAATAGGCCGCCTGTTACAGACGGAGAGGCAGCTAAAGGGTTAAATAAGACCTTTGAGGAATGTGTTCTTTATATCCCTAACATCTAGCAGAATTCCTGGCACATAGTTAGTGTTCAGTAAATACCTGTTAAATGAATGAATAGCTTTCAAGTATGAACTTGACTATAAAAAAAAAGGAGTCCCTGTTCTCTACAAAAATGTATAACCCCAAGATATTTTTAGTGCCCTTCTTTAGAAGCTTGGTAAATAATTTAAAGGGAACAGACTCCGTTATTATGTCTAACAGAGACGAAGCTCGTGTACTCTTCCGATGCACACAGGGAAGGGGAGCTTCCTCATGGTGCTGCTTCCAGCATTTTGGGTGTGAGACATTCCAGGCCTGGACTCAAGCACCATAAATTGTGTCAACATTCACAGACAGAAGCAGGAGCTTTTTATGTGTTAGAGATCATAGATTCTTTAGAAATAACTGCAAACTCTGAAAGCTTGTACCCCACATGCCACCCAGAATCCTATTGTTCCTTATGCTTGGATGTCTAAATACAATGTGAATTACACTTCAGTGTGTACACGAGGACTTTTGGCTTTGCCTTGGCTTTGTCATGAATAAGTTCAGCAATGGAATTATACTGTAAATCTTGGCTGATTTTTAAATAGCCATTTGTATTTGCTCTATAGCTGCAAACATTTAATGTGGCATGCATTTGATCAAAACTTTAATAAAATGCAAGAAAAGATAGATGTTTCCCATATGGGAAGTTGGAAATGAAAGGATAATGCTGTGACTCAACAGGGCCATGTTTAAATAGTTGTCTCTGGTAAAATTAATCCAGAGTTCTAGTCCTGGACAGAAAATCAAAGGGAAAAATTTGCAAAACTGGTACCATCTTTGACAGATCACCTGCAGGTAGAATGAACAAAGAATAACTTTTATCAGAAGATCAGGATGTAGGAGTACTAAAGATTACCGAAAGGTCCATTCAGGAGTTTTATCTTTTAACAGAGTTTGAATGGTCTCAGAAGATGCATATTGTTCACAGAGCTCTTGGACATGCTCATGGAGTCTGTTTGGTGGCCAGCCTGCTTTCTCTGGTCAGCATTAAGCAGACACAAAATAAGAAGTAAGCGTAAGAGCAAGTGTAATGTAGATTATTGGAAAAATAAGCTTACCAGCCTGTGAATGGGCTGCCATGCCGCTAGATCACTTTTCTGTTTCTAAATAACTTAAGGTCCTTCGTGGTTAATATTAGTTCCCTGTTGGGTGAGGCTATCTTTGATTCCAAATCCTAGATGTGTCATCAAATGCAGTGATTCCCACACTGAATTCCTACTCAATGCAAGGTAATTTTTTAGTGTTACATTATCACTATGTGCAATTATTAATTTACTGAGATGATATCGAAGCAATGTAACCAGGAAGAGCTACACGCCTTATATCATTTCAAATTCACAAAATAAAAGGGAGGTCATGTGGGCCTGTTACGGGCCCCACAGCTCCCACTTCTTGTTCTACCCTGGGTAGGGTAGGGTAACTTCAAGCCAAGCCCCTCCTGCATTACTCTTCTCTTTTAGAAGTTAGCACTGATGCCTCAGCCACAAACCCTGGGTCTCTCTCTAGCTGACCCTCCTTGCTTTCTCCACGGCATTTGTCTTATTTGTTCACTTCTATTTTTGCTAAATTCCAGGACACTGAATTGCTCCATCCTCCTGCCCCCCCCCCGCCTCCTTTCTCTCTGATCTTCACTTGCTATTATTCTTATCCTTTTAGTGCAAATCATTTAGTGTAAATATCAACAAATTCTGCCTTCAGACCACTTTTCTTCTGCTTCTGGTGTCTATCCACTCATTCTGTTATGTCAATAATCATGCCTTTCACCGTCACTCGCAAGGACCATCTCTCCATGCATGTTCAGTCATCATCTCAAAGCTGACATGTCTACGACTAATCATCTCCTCTCTCCTTGCATAAATGCTATTTTGCTTTTTCTCCCCATAATCTTTATTGAGAAACTGGGATAGAAGCTACTGTCCCAGTCAGATAGTCTCTTAAAAACCTAATGTTAAATTTTGTAAGATAGTATACTACTATACTTACCATATTTTACATGTCTCCCTTTATTTTTTACTACTGCTAGTCGTAATCTAGTTAAGAACTGTCTTCTCTCTGTTGTGATGAATACCAGTAAGAGGATTTATTTTACTACAATGCCTTCTTTGAATCCACTGTGTGCAATAGTGGGGAAAATGTGGCTAAAGCACAACTCTGATCAAACTCTCCGTAATCCCATAAATTTTAGTTGCTTCCAAATAATTCACGAATGAGTGAAGTGTAGGAAACACAGGGAAGATTAATTCCAAAGCAGAGAGCACTGGGTTAGATGAGAGGAAAACTGGAGGAAGTCTTAGAAAGTAATAACAAATATAGTTCGGGCCCCTGGGTGGCTCAGTGGATTAAAGCCTCTGCCTTCGGCTCAGGTCATGATCTCAGGGTCCTGGGATCGAGGCCCACATCGGGCTCTCTCCTCAGCAGGGAGCCTACTTCCTCCTCTCTCTCTGCCTGCCTCTCTGCCTGCTTGTAATCTCTCTCTCTGTGTCAAATAAATAAATAAAATCTTTTTAAAAAATATAGTTCATGAAGAGACTGAAGAACTCTGTATTTACAGTAGGGTATGAGCAAAGGTATCATGCTGTCTTTATGATATATAAAGAACCATAATATCTTTATCTAGTTCATTACTCTCCTATACACCTTCCTTTCTTGACTTCTCAGCATCATTCTTTAGATACATATTTATAAAATGAACATACTGCTCAAAGATGTATTGTGGGATTTAACCAATTTCATGGTTGTTGACATAGATCTGGGAAGGCAAGTGAGGTGTGTGTGGGCTGATAAGGCTTAGGGTGGCCTCGAAAAAGCTGAGCTTCTGTGCTGGGCTGAGTCACTGAGAAATGCATTCCTGATGCATCTCCAAATATCACCAGGTCTGTTTTGTATCAATAATTAGTGACTATCTAGAAAGGGAAGTACTGCTATTATGGGTTAAGAGCCCTTCCCAATCTCTATCAACCAGATTTATTTCTGAAAGCACACTTTGATGCCCCCAGACCTCTAGAACAGGAAAATTACTCCTTCTTTCAGAAAGGTCTCCTTCTAGTTAACAATAAAAATCACAAATAATTTTTCAGATCCAAATAAAGTACCATTTTCCACTAAACCTTCCTCAGCCTTTAGAAAAGTTTTGGTCCTTTATATGTTATACCATTTTGTCTGACCCGTTATGATTGATTATATGATGTCAGGTGTCATATTTCTATATTTCTAATGCATTCTGTATTCACTGATGGCAGAGTGGAACTTCTGCGTTTTGTTGGGAAGAACATAGACTATGGAATCAGAAGGTTTGGGTTTGAGAAACATCTCTGGCATGTATTAGTTCTGTGATAGACTTTGAGTGAAGTCCATAACCCACTTTTATCATCTGAAAAGAATAATAGTAACGATCTTTACTCAAACACATGGTTGTGATAACTTTGCCAATCTCTCTGAAAGTACTTTGTAACTGAGAACATGCTCTGCAAATACTACTTCCACAGTCCATCCCACAGTGCATCTGACCAGTGTCTTTTACATACGAGGTCCTCAAAAATACTTGCAAATCAAATTGAATTTCGATCGTCCAAGGTGAACTGGGAAATGTTTATTGAAACAAAATTTGGAAAATACACTTTATATCCAAAGATGGGTATTAGAGATAAATGATTCCCCAAATGAATCCAAACTGACAGGAGCTTGTATTAATGGTAGCTCAGTATCTGGAATGTTCTGGTTTAAACGACAATATATCTTCATCATTTTTATTTGGAGTTATCAAGAAAATAGAACATAGTCAGGCTTGACAGTATTGCCTTTGGCTTCAAAAGACAGAAAGAGCATGTTTATAAAAGAGAGACAAATAGAAAGGGAATGAGAAAAAGATAAATGAATCACTGGGGAAAGAGATAGGGAATATGTATCTCCAGCCTAATGAATACTGTGATTGCACTTGCTGGCCATCACGTTAGCGGGGCAAGTGAACATCCCGAAAAATGAGGAATCATTTTGCCTTAGAGAAATGCTGATTTTGATAAGAACCAGAAATGCTCTCTGAAATCTGATCAGACCTAGTCATACCTTAAGTTTGAGGAGAAGAAACAAGGTTGGTTTGGATACTAGATACACATTTAATTTTTATAAAAACCATAGAATGTATGTACTATCGTCCCCACTTGACAGTAGAGGAACCTGAAATACAGAGGCAGCTTTCTTGCTGATGCCTAAGGGGAAATTGTTAAGAGGCCTTGAAGTTACATTGCATTTGTGGGTAGGACAGATCCCAGGAGAAGGTAAGATCCCTGGTCCCTGCAGAAACCAGTGTGTCTCCAAATCATCTGTAGCATTTATCTCTCGGTCCTGAGAGGCAACACTCTGGTCCAGACGTCAGTGTTCTCATGGGGAAGCCAACCATAGTCTCCTTAGACACCTAGAGAGCTTTCCAGAAAGCCGTTCTTAAGAGAGAGTCTAAGTACTTGGGAAAGAATAGGGCAGGCCTAATAGCAGTAATAATATAGTGTCTACCATTTTCTAAGGGCTTACTCTGTGCCACGCAGTATCTCCCATTCTTTACATGCATCTCCTCACAGAATTCTCACAACAGCCCTATGAGGCAGGTACTCTCAGTATTCCAGTATGACTGGCCTCAAAATGGAGACAGAGTTTAAATACTTTGTCCACTGTTATATGAATGATGTCAGTTGTTTCCAAAGATTTGCTCTTCCCAATTCACAACTGTGCCTTCTTGCTGCCTTACCCTTCTGAAGTAACTGACTTTGGCAAACTATTGGTAGACAGGTAGCTTGCCAAGTAGTACATCTGGAGGTGCTTGTAAATAATCTGATGTGTTGGAGACAGGTCTGTGTGAAGGGGTGAGGCGATAAGTCTTAATGGACTTGCACAGCTCAAGATCCAAGCTTTCCCAACCCTTGCTGTGGGCAGATGGAATTACGGCCACCTGGACATGCAGGAGATTCTTATGGGGCTCATGTTCCTCTCAGAAAAATGTCCTTAACCTTCTGAGATCTGGGAATAGAGGGACAAATATTTCTCTGTTTCTGTTTCATTCTAATTCCTTTGTCAGTATCTCACCAAAGCTGCTATCATCAAAGATTATGAATCTTTTGGCTTCATCTCTACCTGATTTATTTTCTTCTGCCTCTTTATAATGGATGTGGAGAGTAGGATGCTCCAAATAAATAGCGGAGAGGAAGGAAGAACAGGATAAATAAGGAGGCTGGACAAGTGTGCTTCCAATGGCTGTTTCCTTTTAATGTTTTGGGGACTCTGGCCTGTGGGGATTGTAAACTGTGAAATACGAGATCATCTTTTGATGACTCTAACTTGTCAGAATATTGCTCTTTATGAATTTTCTCTGCCATCGCATGTATAAAGTAGCCCTCCCACTTGTCAAAATTGTTTCCAGATCCTTCCTTCCTACTACAGAGCAAATGAATAAGCATGATTTACAGCAGTGGTTCCTAAACTTAACTAGTGATGTCTTTGGAAGCCCTTCTCAGAATGGTGTTTTTCAGCACATAAAATATTTTTAAAATATGTAAAAATAATATTTAAAATAATATCATATAATAATAATAGTTATTTGGAATAAAATTATGTAATGTTAACACTAAATACCTTAAAGTAATATTCTAGTAGAAGTCATTTATATTGAAATATAGTTATAAAATACTAAACAAATTTGTAATATAATATGTGTCCTCTAAGTAGCACACTAAAGTTCTGGCAACAAGTTTAATAATTACTATGATTTCTAGATAGTGGTGAAGGTGAACAATATTTTGGCCATTTTTGTAACAACAATATATAATATCTGCAATTTCTATTGGTGGCAAAGTCACAATGGCTGCTAATATTACTGTGCTTGTTGTATACATTAGTAGTTGAAAATCATACTAACTTTCAGTTAGAGATTAGTAAAAATAAAGATGTAATATTTCTCCATCCTTGACTTCCCTTCAGAGGTGTCTTGGGGATACTGTGGACTCAAGGTTGAGAACATTAAATTAAGTGGTGTCCTTTAGATGCGACTTCAGATTTTTTTTTAAAGATTTTATTTATGTATTTGAGAGAGAGAGAGAGAGAGAGAGAGAGCGAGAACAGGAACACAAGCAGGAGGAGTGGCAGAGGGAGAAGCAGGATTCCTGCTGAGCAAGGAGCCCAATGCAGGACTCGACCCCAGGACCCTCAGATCATGACCTGCGCCGAAGGTAGATGCTTAACCCACTGAGCCGCCCAAATACCCCCAGATTTTTAAGCTTATGAGTGACAAACTGCTGAATCTTAAGAATCAATTGTTAGGTGGGAGAACTTTGGGAAAACCATTGCTTTCTTTGCATTCCTAAAATCATGGCATAAACTAGGCTACCTGCTACACTCACATACATTCCAGAGAGTTCTTTTATTCTCATCATTTGCCCTCAAAGGGGCAGCAAAATATGTAACTGCTGCTCAAATAGGGTCCTGCATTTAACAGTTTTAATTCTTGTTTAAATTCACATCTGGGTGTCTATCCAAGCATGAGTCAAGAAACAAAAGAAAGAAGCCACAGGCCTGGTAATTTTGAAATAGAAATATCTGTGCAATGCGGTGACCTATAAGGAAGGCATCACAAAGCATATGTATCCTAAAGATCCAGACCAACATCTGACCCCACAAGGAATCCTGACCCCACTATCAGATGAGGAAGGCAAGGGAGGGGGTCGAGTTGAGAGCCATGTCATGCTTGGCAAGGCAGCTCCATACTAGAATTTAGTATCTCCAGTGAGATCTGGATGCAGCATAATAGAGAAACTGTTCTTATAATCCATGCTCTGGAATGGCCTTATAACTCAGGCGATTTATTAATGAGATCTTTTGGGACTTGGATGGGATTCAACACAAGCCTGCCTTCTTATGAATTCTGTACTCTAAAAAGGCTTTGATGGAGAAGGTCCTAATATCTTTAAAATGTGGAGAAAGGAAAAATGTCTCCTTTATATAAGTACTAAAATGGCAAAAGAAGCAATAAGAATATTTGAAGTTTTTTGTTTTTTGTTTTTTGGTTCTTTGAGGGTTGATTCCTAGACAATGCAGAGAACAGGACATGTGTAACTCCTATGGTAATGTAGTTGAAGATGGAGTGAAAAAAACCTCAGGCAAAAAGGCATGACAAGAGCCACAGGATGGATGTGTATGTTTATGTATACTCATGTTTATACAAAGCCTTTGCCCACTGCCAAAGCCTCTGGGTGCATTTGCATAATTAAAAACAGCCACATAATCAACACGCTGGAAAAAAAGCAATCTCCAGATAGGGCTCTAGATAGATAGAGCTGCTGCTCTAGACAGCTGGAGTCAGCTAGCCCCCTGCATGCTTAGGCTTGTCTGAATATTCTTGGTAAAATGCTTGTTCCTGGTGAACTCTGTGAGTCACAACAGCCTGAACAAATTTCTGAGACCTATGCAGTGCCCTGATGATCAGTGGACTCTTGTCTTTTGAATCAGCATAGATATATATAGTGTGGGAGCTTGAACTGGGAATAGCCTTTCCAATGTAGAACTTTCCTCTCGTGATCTCTAAATTCAGCAGAACTCTTAAGAAAATAAGTGGCTTCTTTGGGAGAATAAAACAGTACTTTCTAGTTGAGTCCAGAAGCACTCAGGGAGTTTAGCTGTCCAATTCCTGTTGCATTTGTGAGACATCCAGGGCAGGAGGAATTTCAAAGAACCAGCTGCTGCTCTAGACAGCTGGAGTCAGCTAGCCCCCTGCATGCTCGCCCATCCGCCTGCCCTTTTTCTGTCTCTCTCTCTGCAGCATCTTCACAGGGACCCCTCTGCTCCCTCCACTGTGAGGATATAGGGAAGCTTCTTTCTACCTAAATTATCTGTACCTTCATAAAATTTAGCCAGAGTGCCCAGTTAGATTCAAAGTCTTAGATGTCTTGGTTTGTCTTGTGGCTCCATTGAGGTAATGCTGGCAGAATTATTGAAAGAACTGCTGATGGACAAGAGGCAAAAAGAATCTTCCCTGTGGGCTCCCACTTACATACTCCCAAGGGAGAGATGCATGGCCTGCAGGGTGAACAGAGCTCAGGCGTTACTTTAGCTGTCTGAGGCAGTAAGGACCCATTTTTTTCTTGGAGTGAGTAGGGCTGATCTTCCGTCCACGTGTGTTGTGGACACAACCCAGAAAGCATATGCTCTTGCAACAAAAATATATACTGTCACTTCCACTTTCTTTAATGGTTGGAAAACAGAGTCTGGGACCTGGCTGAGTCAGAGAGCAGGTATCTTTGGCTGCAAAATAATTAGCCTTTGGAAGTTCCATCTTCCAAAATTAACATGCAAAGTATCATGATGTTCAACGTTGGTAGGTTAGAATGCTTGAATTTTAGTTGAAAACATTGATTGCCCCAGAAATATGAGTTGGTGTTGAGGGAGACCTTTCCTCTAATGGACCCTTATGACTTGGAATCATTGGTTGATTTTGGCCTTTGAGTTTTCTTTTGCTCTGTTGGCACCTCTCTGGAGAATGTCATCCATACTAAGGTGCACTGGCATCCTGCATCAACAGTCCAATTAGTATGGCTGGATAAACCCTTGGATGGGGATAAGGTGAAATGGAGTTCAAAGTATACATAAAGATGGAAAAGTTACTTCTCTACAGCAGGTTTTCTGTAGGGACTGTGATTCTTATTCACTCCAGTTTCCATGGTTGTGTTTTCTGCTCCATCTTGCAGACAGTGAGACATTCACAGACTGAAAGTGCCTGACAACTTTGAGGCTATTCACTGTCAGATTCAACTTCACCTCACATTTCCCCATTCCACTATATTTTCTCCTTTACACTATTTGTGTACCTGCCTCTAATCTTATCCATTAGATTTTTTAGGCTCCTGGGAAACCTAGATCATATTTTTATTCATCCTTATATATCTTCTGACTTAACTCTAACACAGCATTTTGTAATCATTAATTATTAAATAAATACTTGTTGGAGACAGAAGCAGAGGACATTATTTTCTAAAGTAAGCTACATAACATGATTGCAGACAGTTATATTATCCAAATAATATAATGATTTTATGCTTATTATTAAAATTACATAATATACATCAGATCTATAATATTAATGATATCCCCATGACAAGTTATAAATGAGAATATCCAAAGAATGAATATTAGCAGTATTCAACAAATATTGTTTTATGCGAATATGGCAAGAATTTTGACACTGGTGTGTTTGAGAAGCAGCAATGTGAGGAAAGCAAGGGGTACATGACTAATGACTATTTTCTACTATCATTGAGTTTGAGGGGGTAAAAACAAAATGCTGAAGGTAGTTTCAGAACAGGAAGTAGAACCCAGGGCTCTCCAATGATGCTGGGAGTTTGAGCCTGTAAATACCCTCAATCTTGACTTTCTCATCTGAAAAAGCAAGTGATTAGACTAGACGGCATGGTCTCTCCTGTGCTTCTAAGACCATATATAGGAACCTAATGAATCTGTTTGAAGATGGCCATGTGTGCTTTAAAGACCAGCTACATTGTTGTTCAGGGTTTTTTGTTTTTTGGGGGTTTTTTGTTTTTTTTTAAGTAAGTTCTCCTTGTTCACTCTCAGGTTATCCAACATGGCTCTGATCCAATTTGCTGCCAACCACAATATGATCTGTCTCTTTATTATATAGGCCAGAATGTGAGGATAAGCTGATTTGGGTCTCCGGCAAGTCAGGTCTTGAAATGCTACGGCTCCCTGGATAGTAATTCAAGCAAGTTTTGATGTCCTTTCAGAGTGTGTGGATGTAGGTGTTTTATATGTTTTTTCTCACCTGTAGAAATTAAAGTTTTAGATAGTATCCTTCTCTTTGTAAATAGCACATTTTCTGAAACCAGTTTGTGCTCCCATATGTTACTCTTGATGATATCTTTCTAGGAGGGACTTTCTGAGCCCTTACAGTCCTGCTTCATCTATAAACCCAGATTTATATTGCTTCCATGAGCTCTAAAGTAATACATTTTCTCTAAATAAGGCTCACAGTAAATATAATTAAATTACAGATTCAAAGTACGTATTTATAAAGGTACCATGTTTTGGACGCTCATGCAAAATGTACCTGATGCTAAAAGAATATTTCCCACTGGGTATAGCCTCACCAGCCTATATTTCTACCCAATCCTAACATTGATGGTCTCTGCTTTCCTATATATAACTTTTAGAAAGTGAGACTTTTTGACTGAAACTACTGATATGTTTCTTCAGTCTTTTCTTGTTCTTCTGACTTTAGCTTTCTTAACCATCCTGTCTGTGGAATCTATTATTATGGATGATTACAAAAAGATTCCTCTTGTTACCAGGTCTGTTTAAACTATAAAATGAATAGACAATTTTAATTCATCCCTTGCATGAAACTACATGAATTTCAACAATCTAATATGAAATGTAATTACTCCAGTAATGCTTGAACCTGGCCTCAGAGGAATAGTATTTGAAGATCTCAGTGGGACATTAATTCAGTTGAAATTGTTATGTCTCTTGGAGCAGCCCCTAACTTCCCAGTTTTTCTTTAGTGATATAGTATGACACCATGGATGTATGTTCACAATCAAATTTACTCTCCTAAGCAGATGATACAGCAAATCTGTAATTCACCTAGGTCAGCTGGCATGAGCTAAGCAAAATGCCTTATTAAATGAAATGTTCCGAATTAGTCAGTGGATTAATACAAATCTGTTTATCTGAACCTACAGCTGGCAGTGTAAACCCTTCTCTGAGTTCATTGCTAACATTCAAAAAAAAAAAAAGGTCACATTCCTGAAGGGGGACAAAGAGAAGAAAAGGGATAAGCAATTCGGTTCTTTTAGATCAATGGGGCAGGCTTTTGTACAACAGGGCAAAATAAATCCACTAGAGACCTTGTCTCCTAAAAGGAGATTGGGGATTCTTCCTAAGCAATCAGTGACAATCAACAAAGCATTAGTGGGTTGTCTGGAAATACTCCCTTGAGTATTTAAAATACCACATCTTGCCTTTAAAACCTATAGCGTGGCAACTCAGGACTCTCAAATAGTGACTTTTTTTCAAATTCATTGAGGTGTCTTAATTTTCCATTTCGCTTTAGCAGCCAGGTCATAGTCATAAAGGAAAACATACATTTATTTAGTTTCCACCATGAACCAACCATTGCTTTAGGTGTCATCACAGAATTATCTTATTGAATCTTCTTAAAAACCATATGATTCAATTGTTGTTGTCTCTTTTATCCAAGAAAAGCAACTGAGACTCAAGGAAATTAAATAATGGTTTCCAAGGTCACATAACTAATAGGTACAGAAAATGGGGTTTTGACATAGACTAACATGGCTCTAAGGCTCATGTTCTCTGCACGGATCATGGATATCAAAATACTAGATTGAGCCACAGAAAATTGCTGTTTTTATTAGTCAAAACCAACAAGAGATAAGTAACTACATGATTCAACCTAATACATTTAGAGTAGCTGGACTTTTAATGATGCATGGCACTGTTGGGAGGCAACACAGGTGGGGGTCAGAGTTTGACTTAGCACAAAACCTCAATGAATAGCTTTGGAAAAATTTGCAGAGTGTATTTAGTGTAATGACCAGTATACTTTTGACCAGGAAGTTCAACAATGCTTCCCAAACTCATATGTACATACGATGAAGCTGAGGCTGACTACATTGGTCTGAGCTAGGGACTGGGATTCTGCATTTCTAATAAGCTTTTAGGTGATGACAGTGTTGCTGATCTTAGAACCATATTTTGAATAACAAGTGATTAGACACCTGTTCTTAAAATGACCATTCCCTCTTCAAGAATTGTCTGGCACCCACAGCAACTGTTACTAGCCCAGAAAATTACTAAAAGTAGTCTGTGTGATGCTTGGCTCTCCCAAGCAAAGAAGTGGGAGCTCCATGGGGGTAAAGGACCTCTGGTCTCTGCAGGAATCACCATAGCACATGATCTGGCTCTTTCCAGACCTATATACATAGGAAATATTTAGAGAAATTATTCCTTTCTCCTAGATAGGTACCACCACCTCTGTGATAGATTATGCTAGGTATAATAAGTACGAAAAAGGTAAGATATTCCTGTTTTAGTTCAACCAGGGGCATTGTTACTTTTTAAACCCTGCAGGTACCAGTTCCTCTTAAACTTTTGCTCCACACCGAGCACTGCTTTCTTGAGCACAGTGGTCTTTTCCTCAGTTTTAGCATACACAACTATAAGCATCCATGGATACTTTTCACATTCAGTCTGGAGATTTCCTTAGCTAAACCCCTAAAGGTGGTTAGGTATACTTGTCTAGCAAATTATTACAGCTCGGGGTTTGCCAATTGTGTTTCTACTCTATAACATGGGTGGTTATTTTTCCAATCTCTTCGAGAAATTTCTGTGCTGTTTTTCCAGACTTCACTAAGAGTTTCCTACCCATTGTTCTGTGTTGCCTTTAGTAACAATTGATTCACAGCTTTTCAAGCTCTTTCCTGCTTCCTGGTTCCAAGTCTAATACCACACGTTTTTTGTTTTTGTTCGGTAGCACTGTGCTTCTAGGTATCAATTTCTGTGTCTTTGCTGTATAACAATTTACCCTGATACCTAACAGCTGAAAACATATATTTATTTTTATTTTAAAAATTCTAAGGATATTGGAACTCTGAGCCAGGAACCAGTAATCTGAATATCTCTGTATGTATGTGTGTGCGTGTGTGTGTGTAGAAAATATACATATTTATATATGTATTTCTAGTGTGTGTGTGTGTATATATATACACATATATATACACATATACATACATATGTGTGTGTGTGTGTGTATATATATATATATATATATATTTCTTACTAATCACAGTATTGCAATCCCTAAATCAGATGATTCTCTTTTGAATAAAAAGCACAGGGCTCATATTTTTTTAATAAATTCTGTTGCATTTTTTTCTTTTTCACTTTATTTTACAGTTATAATAATATTCTTTATCCTAACTGACTTCATTTGGCTAAGGATCCTTATTGACTTATATATGTAATTTAACAACCAAGTTTTCATTCAGTCTGTAAATCCCACTCTCAATTATTTTTTTATACGTGGCTATATGATGCTTTTTATTTCTTAAAATGTTCTTTTAAGATCATCAGTCCTATAATTGACATAGTATTTACTTTCTTTTTGAAAAATAATGTTTTATTGGGGCATCTGGGTGGCTCAGTTGGTTAAGCGTCTGCCTTCGACTCAGGTCATGATCTGGGGTCTTGGGATCGGGGCCTGCATTGGTCTCCCTGTTCAGTGGGGGGTCTGCTTCTCCCTCTACCCTCCCTCCCTGCTCTAGATCTCTCTCTCTCTCTCTCACTCTCTTTCTCAAGTAAGTTAATTGATTAATTTTTTTTTTCTTAAGTAATCTCTATACCAGTGTGAGGCTCAAACTCACTACCTTGAGATCAAGAGTCACACACTCTACCGAGTATTTACTTTCTGAATGTTGTCAACCTTAAAGATAAAATAGCCAGCTATTTTACTAGCAAAATGAGTTTGTTCAGGAATAGCAGAGGAATTGCAATACAGCACCTATGAGCTCCACTGAACCATAGGGTAGTCCAAAGAGACAAAGCAAAGGTCAGCTTGTATTAGGTTTTAGGAGGAAATAGGGGAGGTTATTTTGAACAGAAGTTCATTGGAGAAGAACAAAAGTTAGAGTCTGAAGCAGTTTCTTATTGGCTGTAAGCAGTGGCTAGGGTGTTCCTGGGGCTGGGAGAGACCTTCCTTTTCTTAAAAGTAGGAGGTGGGTTTCCTTTGTGAAAAGTGCTCTCCTTCATCACGATCATTCTTTTTTTTTTCCTATTATAGTATATTATATTTTATCTTATTTTATTAACATATAATGTATTATATGTTTGAGAGGTACAGGTCTGTGATTCATCAGTCTTACATAATTCACAGTGCTCACCACAACACACACCCTCAGGATCATTCTTAACTTCTTTCTCTTGGTGCTACGGTCCTGGACAAGAAGTACCTGCATGAGAGCTCCCCCCTTCAGGCCTCCCCCCTTATTTTAAATGACTTCTCCTTTATTTATTTTCATGATGTAAATTTAAGTTAGGCAGCATGTTAACAAAGGAAGAACTGAGTTGCCACCTTTGGTTTCCAGAGTTTTTCTTGAGTGTTCTAATTAAACTTATCCCTTTAAATCATTCCAAGTAAAACAAATGTGGATTTTACATAATTGGGATTTTTTTTTCCACCTAAGAAATGTAACCAATTACTTCAACATTGAAAATTTAATTCATCTTAGAAAGATTGGAGTGTACATGTAATCATGAAGTTTATCCATTTTCTGGTAGGGTCTGGAATATTTTGTTATAGAAATATTTTGATAACATAATTACAAAGCAGTAATTATAGTTTTTATTTGTCCGGGACAACTCAGAGCATAATTGTTCTCATATAATACTGTAAGTAATCCAGAACTTACTTATCTAGTAACTGCAATTATTTAAACATAGTTAAAAGCCAAGTCATAACAAGAGGACTAAAATGATGTGTCATTAAATAATGAATGAAAGAAAGAAAGAAAGAATGAATGAATGAATGAATGAATGAATGAATGATCTGGCATCAGACCCAGCTCCAAAGCCCTGAGTCCCTCTACAATACATAGTTGTTCTTGTTTTACCATTCATTTAGCAAAAGGTTCAGAACACCAATTTATATCAAAGAGATGCTAAGGATAGAACAGTAAGGACTGTCCTACTTGCTCTTAGGGACCAGGAGATGATGCAGGCAAGGAAAAAGACAGTCACAACACAGTATGGTTTTGATTAGAGGCATTGGAAGAAAAGTTCTCTATAGCCCAATGTGGAAGCTGCAAGTTAGCATCAAGGGAGTGAAATAAGATTTCCCCAGAAAGCAGGCTCTAAACTGAAACCTGGAGGATAAATCAAAATTGACCATGTAAAAGGTGTGGTCAAGAAGGACAGGAGGGAAGGGAGGTCATTCAAAGAGAGGAACAGCATTTATAAAGAACTAACGATGATGGAGAGTAGCTCTCCAGGACTCCTTTCAGTTCTGTCACTTTGGGGTCAAATTTCCAGCAGTCTGCTTCATCTCTCTGGAATTTCTCCTTACCCTACACCATTGCAGTTTTCAAATTACCTTTACTCATGTGACATATAATCCTATTTCTGTCCTTTTTTTTTTTTTTTTGGTAAGATTTTATTTATTTATGACAGAGGGAGAGAGAGAGGGAACACAAGCAGGGGGAAGCAGCCGGAAGAGGGAGAAGCAGGCTTCCCGCTGAGCAGGGAGGCAGATATGGGACTGGAACCCAGGACACTGGGATCATGACCTAAGCTGAAGGCAGATGCTTAACAACTGAGTCACCTAGCCACCCCTCATTTCTGTCCCTATCCTACATTTTACTTCTTCAGAGAACGAAGACAAAATTAAGGTCATTTTTCCTATGTGAGTGCTCCCATAGAACACCATATTTTGCCTTTGTCACATTTGTCACATTTGAATCAGGTAATTAAGTAATGACCTGTTTATTGCCTGTTTGTTCTGAGTCAAGACTCCACCAAAGCCAGGACTATGACTATTTTGATAACCAAAGCTTATCAAATGTATTTCACAGAGCTGATGGTTTTTTGTTCGATAAATGTATGAACAAATAAGAAAGTAGCCATTGTTGGCCGCCATGTTATTGTTATATTTTCTATCTGTAGCAGTACTGTGGTACAGGCATTGATGAGGCTTCTAGGATTTATTGGATATTGGTGTTTTGTACGGAGGTAATAATTAAAGGATAATGCTATAAGAATATTTTATGAATATTGAAAGAAATATTGGTCAGGTGATATACCACAGATTCTAAACTGAAAAGGAAAATAAATAAGAGATTCTTAGAGATAGAAAAAGTGCAAGGTTAATGGGACTAACAGTCTCTAAAAAGGTACTTAAGAAGAACTGGAAAAAAATAAAAAATAAATGAAAAGAGCCAGAAAGAAAACAGGTGTAGAAAAGGAGTAATGAGAGAATTATAGACATATTCTTCAAAATATCTATCTCCCTGTTAATATTTCCCAGTAGACTGCCTCTTGGTTTTCAATTTACAATGTAAAAGAATACAAATATAAATACCCATTTTTCAACCAATGTTTACAAAGGAAAATTTTCAGTTAAGTACTTTTAACTCAATTAATATTTAAAAGCTATCAATCTTCTTTTTTTAGTTCTGATTTTCATTGTTTATTTTCACTTTCCTCCTTGAATTAATTGGCTATACCTAATGTGTAAAAATGCTTACTCATTTTCAATTTTAAGCATTATCTTCTGGTTGCCCACTGTGGCTGGGTATTGAACTCTCTCTTGTTCCATCTTCATTGCCACTCCACCTCTGCTACTTTTCATACCCATATACTCTCTAATATTGTAATTGAGGTTAGATCCATGTCCAGCATTTCTATCAATTTATATTATTATTACTACTACAAAGGGTATCTTTTTACCAATGTCCTTTTGTCTCTCTTCTGTGTTGGGTCCCTTGTTTCTTGGGTCCCCAGAATGTCTCCAGTCTTGGTTTACTCCCTAATTAGGGGAGATCAGACCTACAGTAATGTCCTGAGAAAGGATACATATGGGATCATGGGGAATGTTCTTACACAATGATTTGACTAGATAAAAAATTCTGTATTAGGAATGATTTCTGTTTAGAATTTTGAAGGCATCAACCCCACTGTTTTCTAGTTTCTGATGTTGCTGTTTACAGGGTCCAAGCCATTCTGATATTCTGATTCTCACCTGTTATCCAGGGCTGTGCATCCTCTGTCCACATCACCCCCACCTTCATGGAAACTTGTAAGCTCTTCTGTCCATCCATAGACCTATGAGATTTTACACACTTGGTGTGATCTGTTTTAATCATGTGTAGGTAATCAGCAAGGTCTTTCAACCTGACAGTGAAAGTGCTTTGGTACCTGGAAGTATTCTTGAATTATTTCAAGATTATGTCCTCCATTTATGTTGTTTTTTTCCCCTTTTCATTTGTTTTGGAACTTCTTGTATTAAGATGTTAAACTTTTGGACTGTTTATTATATTTTTCTCAGATATTTTCCATCTGTGATTTGTGTGTGTGCACATGCATATTCTTCTTGGGATATTTCTTTAATTTAGTTTTCCATCATTCTGTGAATTTTAAAAGTATTCCTTTCTGCTGTCTTTGTTTAATTTATTTATTTTCAAGAGCTCCTTTTGGTTCTGTGAGTACTCTGTTTTTAAATTTCTTTTCTGAGTATTCTTTTATAATAGCAACCTACTCTTGTTTTATGGATTCAGTATCTCCTTTTGGTCTTCTGAAGGTATTAATGATGGTTTATTGGAAAGAGTATTCTTCTCACATACTTATACTTTATGTTGATTTTGTTTATATGTATGTGCACGAGCATGCATTATAAATTTTATACTAAAGTCTCCTATTGGACACTATTTTTAATTTATTTTGGCCTTTGATTTTTGGTTAAGGACTTTATCAGATACTGAGTAATCTGTGATTTCTGCTTGTATTAAAGATTAGAACACTGAAAATAGGATTGGAACCTCCTAGACTTGCTGACTAGTTTTCACTATTAAGTGTGCTGCCTGAGCACATAATTTTGTAGCTTTCCTCTTGCCAGCTCGGTCTAATTCACTAGAGAGGGATGATTCAATCTCCTGCCAACGTTCTGGAAGCCAACTGGCAGAAGAGGGTTCAGGAGCCTCAGGAATTGGTATGCAAATACCAGTACCATATTTTAATACAGTACTCCTACTCACAACTGTGGCTGATTTCTCCCCTGAAGTCTCTTCTGTTTGCCTTCCTGAGAGAACAAACCTCTAGAGTTCTGCTGAAGTAGAAGACGGGTGGTTGCTTGGCTAGCGCTAGAGGAGGTCTCACTGAGAACGGGGGCTGGATCAGAGATGTGCACAGCTCATCAGGGGATCTTCCTGGCTTCAACATTTAGTTGAAGATTTACAATGAAGATTGAGATTCAGGTTTACAACACTAACATGGGCCATGCTAGGATCAGGCTGCACACATAGATACATGCAGGAATGACAGCTTGGCAGGAGGGCAACATCAAGCATCCATTCTAAAGAGTCTTTACAGCAAGCAGCCATGCAGCTGTTCACACAATCATCCAGTAGCCGTCCTGAACCGAGATCACCACGTAGAGACTGGGAGGTGAGCCCACATTAGGAGGTGCAAGAGTCATCTTGGCTGAAAAAACTCATGCTCCGTAGAAGATGATAGTTTTTTTTAAGAATTCCGTAGGCATAGCTTCCAGAGTCTGCACCAAAGATATCCCAGTTATAAAAGCCACCACACTTAGGGAAGACTAAAGCTACATCCATTTCACATGTAGTATTTCAGGGGTCATTGTCGTCATAAGCAATAATTATATACCATTTTTATTAGATACCAGACAAACAGTTAGAGATCTAAATGAATTTCAAATTCTCCAGCCCCAAGGAACAGATATTATTAAGCCACTGGCACAATTCAATAGTTTCTTTTATGTTTTTGTTATTATTGATGAAACAGGAAGGAAAGAAATAGATGGAAGGAAATGGGGAAGGTGGCAGGTCAATGTAGTGTGAGGATAAGGGCATTTCTATTTCTATACGCTCAAGGAACATGAGGTAAAAATACAGTCATAGAGTAAATGGTGGGGAATGAGTTGCAGATGATGAACAAGGTGAGGAGAGCAAGTGTGAATTAGTCCATTTTGTAAAAGCATTTGATAAGGACCTCCACTCCTCCCAAAAGCTGTTATATTTAGGACTTTTTTTTAATTGAAAAAGGTGGCATCTTGCTCAGGATAGGCTCAATGCAAGAACACATTGAATCTAAAATGTATAATGCTCCAAACTCAATAAAAGTCTATTTAATGTCTATTTAATGCTCACATAAGAGTTTTAGGCAGGGACATGGGTTGGGGGGATGACCCTCTTCCATGCAGTCAGTTTGGGACACCTACTGGCAGAACCTATGCCATCTGCAGTATCTGACTGGATCTTCTTTCTTTCAGCCAGAATGGAAAAGTCCAAGGAGGCATGGGTGGTTTGAAGTAGACCTTAAAGTTCTACCCACTGGAGCAAAGGCACGTAGCCACCCTGAATTTCCAGCAGGGCTGAGTAATGAGGGAAATATGGATTTTATAGAGCAGTAGTATGGGCATTTAGATTTTAGAATGATTTCTATTAAATACAGTCTATTAAGTATATAATAGACATGATTTTAGCATCCAAGGATATAGCCAATTATTTTTAAAGAGCTTATTTGAAACATCTAATTCCTTAGAAAGGGCAGGTCAGTGAAATGGTATTTTGAAATTGAGTACTAATAATCTCAACAGCATCACATTAAATGTGAATCGTCATGTCATTATGATGGTGATTTACATGTATACAACACAAATGTATACTCTTCTATATAAAACATATTCCTCAGCTTTGCAAAACTGACCAGAAGTCAGTTACCTTCATAGTAAATGAAGGATTCATCCTTATTTTTAAAGAAAAGAAAATTTTTATTTCGATGGTTTATTTTCATGGTTGTTTACCTCCTTAATTATAGGTAACAGAGTATTTTACTCAATTATACATGGCACCAAATTTCCACATTACAGCAGGTATGACATTTTAAGGAATCAAAAGAAACCAAATTTCCAAAGAAACCAAACCAAGTAGAAACATTCAATTTATTAAAATGCTTCTGTAACTTTTCCTGACACTGGCTGAGGCTTTATTCTTTGGTTATCTTGCTTTTCATAATGGCACATGGGAGCTGCCAGGAAACTGAACAAACATCATTTTGCTTCAAAACACACTTTATGACACTAAAATAAAATAATAATTAGAAAATAAATCTTTTAAACTCCTACATTAAAATTAAATGCTAAAAAGTGTATCCCCATTAGTTCATAAATGTGAATTATTTTCATTTTGTCATTAATTCTACCAGTTTTATACATAGATCTCTTTTGCCTCATTTACGATGGGTTGAAGCACACCTTTTTTTTCTTTTTAATAAAGTGACTTCACCAAAAAAGGAGAAGAAAAAAAGGGCCAACTGAGTGTTTGATCGCCTGTTTCCATTCATTCACATCTTTCTGTAAAATTATCCTTCTGATCTAACGGGTTCCAGTAAAAGATGAAAGTTTTCATGGTGTGTGAGCCAAACGCACATTGTTTTTTTAAAGTTACACAGGGATGAAAGGAAAATGCTGTCCCTGCACTTTGATTATTTTTGCATATGTGTAACTTAGAAGGTGACTGTAAAAATTGAAACTTTCCATGGATCTAGTTTGCAAAAAGGAAGCCTCTCATGGCCAATTTAGAAAAATAAACATCCAAATTCTGAAGGTTTGAAAAATTATTCCAAGGCCAGTTCTGGGGCATTTGAAACATTTCAGCTCACCCTCATCAAATGCCGGTCTTACCTATTGCTGAGGAAATTCACATGTACGGCATAACTATCTTATACCCAGCTGGTGGTGGCATTTTTGATAGTTTTTGTGTGTGGTGTTTTGTTTTGTTTTGTTTTCTTCTCTTGGATTGGGGGACTAACAGTGAACCTAAGTGATTCTGAATTTCAGCAGTCCTTTTTTTTTGCATAATGTATCCGTGTGTCTGTAATCCCTGGCCTTTAGGAATGAAGATACAATTACAAAGGCACATTAGTCTGAGTATGTTCAGACATACTAACTTCCTACACTCCAGCAGGGGGTCGGAGAGGGAGAGAGAAGGAGCAAGAGACAACAGTGTACATTTGCTTAGCCCCTAAAATCATCAAGAAACATTTTTCTTACCAGAGGTTAGAACAGACAAAATGTTCATGTATTTAATTTTATTTGAGGGAAAGGCAAAAAATTTGTTTAATGTTGAGTTACATTCCAAGCCCTATAAATACAAGATCTGGCAAGATGTTTTTTTTCCAAGTGATACTTGTCAGAATTTAATAATAAAAATTATATTTGGAATTAAAAGTGACCCTAATGTCTATCTTATAAACCCTCCCTTTTGTGGATGAATGAGGTAAAACCAAATGCTATTATAAGTTGAGGATGACGAGAATCAGAGGTTTGAACTCAGTATAATAACCAAGATTAGCTGACACAAGGTGATAACTGGTGTGCTATCTTGCTGGCGTTTTAATATTATACCATAACAAGCATAGAAACTGAGCACCAGTTTGCTGAAAACCGTAAGCAGGATGCCAGGTGATGTAGGTTTCTGATTTTTTTGGGTGCGAGCGTCATGCTCATATATTATAGAGATGCTGTATCTCCTAAACATTGTTCCCTTAAATTTTGGCAATATATTGATTTCCCTGATCAGTGTAAAGACCTTTGGTGTCGGACAAAGGAGCATGTCAGTGAATCTCTTTTTTTATGTTTCAAAGTAATGTAGGAACCTACCATGGGAGAAGTCACTTTTTTTTTCAAAATCTGCAGTATTGGGGTGCCTGGGTGGCTCAGTGGGTTAAAGCCTCTGCCTTCGGCTCAGGTCATGATCCCAGGGTCCTGGTATTGAGACCCGCATCGGGCTCCCTGCTCAGTGGAGAACCTGCTTCCCTCTCTCTCTCTGTCTGCCTCTCTGCCTCCTTGTGATCTCTCTCTCTGTCAAATAAATAAATAAAATCTTTTTTAAAAACCTGCAGTATGAACACCACTGATCCCGTTATTCAATGCGAATATCATAGGACAGGGAGGGCCCATGAATATGCTATATCCTCCACCAATCCCCTCTTCAGAAATCCTTCATCCCATAGACCACATACCACTGTCCTTTCCCCTCCAGCAGCATGCTTTTCTCTTCCTTCACACCCTCATTATCTTCCCTTTCTTCTTTTTTTTAAAGATTTTATTTATTTACTTCAGAGAGAAAGCATGAGAAAGAGGAGAGCATGAGCAGAGGGAGAGAGACCAGCAGACTCCACTCAGAGCACAGAGCCCGATGTGGGGCTCGACCCCACAACCCTGAGATCAAGACCTGAGCGAAATCTAGAGCCACTTATCTGATGGAGCTACCCAGGCTCCCCCCTCATTATCTTTCATTTGTTCTCTTGTCTTACCTCTTAACGGTCTTGCCCTACACCATTGCTAGAATGGTTTCCATAAAATGCATGTCTGACCACACTATCTTCTCTTCCACATAAAGGCTAATTATTTTGCGGTTTTACCATGACTAAAGAATGAAGTCCAGACTTTTATTTTGTTCGCCATACTCCCCGCCTCCCCCCTCATCTACTTTAAAAATCTTTGAAATTAAACTTTTAAATGAACACCTTTAACCCATCTCTGGCATACCTAACCATCACCTAGCTAATAACCTTGCCTAGAGAGGAGAGTACTTTCCTTCCACACTCCCTGCTACAATTTTATGATTACTTTTAAAGTCGAATTTATCCCACACTCTTAAAAAGCAGAGTGGACTTTGAATGAAAAATGAAATGCCTGGTTTGGGCATCGATGGAGATATTAACATAGTGAAATCCATGTTTCACACCCACTCATGCTTTTTTCTGCACAGAATCATACTTGGATTTGGAGGAATGGAGTCTCAATACTTCCCCACACAAATTATATCTCCAGAGTACATTGTATACCTTGGGGACACAATGACTTTCAGGTAACTCTGATCCATTGGAGCAAATGCAGATCGAATATTCTGTTAGGCAATTGACTGATGGTTCCACTAACTGATAGTCAAGTGACTTGAGAGTTAATATAAAGGTGCATGGCTTCAATACCAAGATGAAAAAATGTGTTTGACTTATATCTGAGTCATACATTCTCATTACTGTTGGAAAGAAGGATTTGTATTTGGCAGATCTTTTCAGTTACACACTATAAAGGAAGAAAATGTTTTGTTCATCCTGGCAAGAACAATATTTTCCCTTTTAGATTTATTTTTAAAAATAAGTTGCTGATTGAGAAGTCACCCAGGTAAATCATCTTCGATAGAAGTAATGACATTCCCAGGCCAGCAGGCTTTAGTTCAAAATACTAAACCCATCACTGTCTGGAATATTCATTTCCAAACACTGCCAATGGGATCAAGCCCTGGCATGCTCAACCTATATTTGAATGAGTAACATACTTTTAAAATAGAACTGGCAAATCAAAACCTTTAGATTTCTGACCTTGGCGTGGAGATATACTGACATGCTTGAGGTTGACTTTACTTTTTAATAGGATGCATCAACACCTGGCTGCATAGTAATCATGAAAGAAGGTAATATTTACTTGTTTAAAAAAGCCCACAAAATTGTCCAGAAGCAAAGTCAGTGATTTAAATGTATATTAGATGGCCTTTGAATGTGCATTTCAGTGCTCCTAGTCAAAATGGTACTGTTAACCCCATCTAGATTTCATGTCGCACACACCATTCCCCCAGCATCATGTGGTTTTGTATAAAGGGAAGGAAATTGCATGAGGATAAGGAAATGATCAACCCTTCAATTTCTTCTGTAGCTTCCATTCCTTCTTTAATTTATTCAGCGTTTATTGGGTGCCTGCTATTTTCCTAACAGCAATACTTAGGGATACAAATACAAACATCAGTTTCTTACCCTTGAGAATTTCAGTGTAATGAGAAAAACAGATATTAAAACAAATAATTACGGCGTCCTGGGAAACGTGGTATGGTATAGGCATGCAGAGAATGTTATGGGACAAGAAAAGGGAAAAGCCACATTGGTTTGGGAAGTTGGGGAAAGATTCCCAGAGATCACTTTGGACTTGGCCTTGAAGAGTGAGAAGGATTTAAACCAGAGCAAGAAGAACAAAAACACTTTAGGTAATGGCCCCGTCCCGAAAGCCCTGTAGGGCTGAGTGTGCTTACATTAGTGCTAGTCCCAATTAGCTTCAGCTGGAAGAAAACACCTTCCCCAGAAATCTTGCTGTAATTATGGGATTTCTGTAACTGTAATGAGAACATAATAGGAATGTAAATTCTGAGCAGTATAACACAGGAGAAGTGTGTGGTTTAGGCATGTGGTTTGGAGCCAGACTGCCTGGATATGGCTTCCAACCTGAACACATAAATGCTGTGAGTTCTTTAACTGCCATTGGCTTCAGCACCCTGGGCTGCAAACTGAGGGAGATATATTAGTAACTAGCTTATAAACATTATTGTCCAGATTAAATAAAATAATCCTTAAGAATCTCCAAGAAAAGTGACAGGTCTGTGAAAACTTTCTATAAACATTAGCTGCAAATGGTTGATTTACTCACCTTTTTAACAGTATTATTGAGTTGTGACTTACATACCATGCATGGATACCACCCATTTGAAATGCACAAGTCAGTGATTTTTAATAAATTTGTGGTAGGGCAAGCATCCCCTTAGTCTAATATTAGAATTTTTTCTTCCCTCAAAAATAAATTTTTCTTCCCTCATTGTTATACATTCTCTATTTCTGTCATTCTATCTAGGTCTGAGTAAAATCTAATATCATTTCTGTTTCCATAGATTTGCCTATTCTGAATATTAAAGTAGTCATAAAGGGACACCTGGGTGGCTCAGTGAGTTAAGCATCTGCCTTTGACTCAGGTCATGATCTCAGGGTCCTAGGATCAAGCCCTGCATTGGGCTCCCTGTTCAGGGGGGAGTCTCCCTCTCCCTCTGCCTGCTGCTCCCCATGCTCATGCTCTCTCTCTGACAAATATATTAATAAAACCTTTTTTTTTAAAAAAAAAGTAGTTATAAAAACTGGGTTTTTTGTGTGTGTGTCTGGCTTCTTTCTGTTAGCCTCGTGTTTTTAAGATTTGTCCATGTTGTAGTACATACCAGTATTTCATTCCTTTTTATGACTGAATAGTACTCCATTGTATGAAATGCCACATAATATTTATTCATCAGTTGATGTATGTTTTGACTATTTTGCTTATTGGATACTATTGATGCTACTTAGAATATTTATGCACAAGTTCCTTTTTTTAAAGATTTATTTATTTGACAGAGAGAGACAGCGAGAGAGGGAATACAAGCAGGGGGAGAGGGAGAAGCAGGCTTCCCACAGAGCAGGGAGCCTGATGAGGGGCTTGATCTCAGGACCCTGGGATCATGACCTGAGCCGAAGGCAGATGTTTAATGACTGAGCCACCAGGTGCCCCTATGCACAAGTTTCTACATGGTTGTATATTTTCATTTGTCTTGGTTATGTACATAGGAGTATCATTGCTAGGTCATGTGTTATCCCTATCTTTAACATTTTGAAAAATTATCACACTGTTTTCCAAATCTGCTGAACAATTTTACTTACCATTAGGAAAATGCATGAAGGTTTTAATGTATTCATAGCCTCACCAATGGTTGTATTAGCTACTTTTGTGAAAAATGCCATTGGAATTTTGATAGAAATTACATTTAACCTGGAGATAGCCTTGGGTAGTATGGATATTTTAAAAGCGTTGACACTTCTGATCCATGAACATGGGCTATTTTCCACTTACTTGTGTCCTCTTTGATTTCTTTCATCAGTGTCTTATAGGTTTTGGTATATAGATCTTTTACTTCCTTGGTTGAATCTATTGTTCTTGATGATATTATAAATGATAATGTTTTCTTTATTTCTTTTTTCAAATAGTTTATTGTTAGGGTAGAAACATAAATGACTGGTATATTGATTTTGTATCATGAAACTTTACTGAACTCATTAATTCTAATATTGGGTTTTTTTTTTGAGTCTTTAGGGTTTTCTGTATATAAGATCATGCCATCAGCAAAAAGGTACAATTTTACTAATTACTTTTAGATTTTAATGACTTTTTTTTTTAAAGATTTTATTTATTTATTTGACACAGAGAGAGAGATCACAAGTAGGCAGAGAGGCAGGCAGAGAGACAGGGAGAGGAGGAAGCAGGCTCCCTGCTGAGCAGAGAGCCCGATGCGGGCCTCGATCCCAGGATGCTGAGATCATGACCTGAGCCGAAAGCAGAGGCTTTAACCCACTGAGCCACCCAGGCGCCCAGATTTTAATGACTTTTATTTCTTGCCTGATTCCTTTGGCTAAGACTTCTAGTACAATGTTGAACAGGAATAATGAGATTGGGCACCATTTTCTTGTTCCTGGTCTTACAGGGAAAGCTTTCAACTTTTTACTGTTGAGTATCATGTGATTTGTGGGCTTGTTAAATATGGCCTTTATTGTGTTGAGTTACTTTTAGTTTATACCCATTTTGTTTCTATCATGAAAGGATGTGAATTTTGTTCACTGTTTTGTCTGTATCTATTCAGATTATCATATTTTTATTTTTCATTCTATTACTATACACCACATTAATAATTGATGTGCATATGTTGAACCATCCTTTTGTCTAGTGAGGATAAATCACACTTGATCATGCTGTCTGATCCTTTTATTGTGCTGATGAGTTTGGTTTGGTACTATTTTGGTCAGAATTTTTGCATCTATATTCATCAGGGATATTAGCCTATAGTTTTATCTTCTTGTAGTATCCTTCTTTGGCTTTGGTATCAGGGTAATGATGGTCTTGTAAAATGATCTTGGGAGTGTTCCTTCATTTTCAAATTTTGGAAAATATTTGAAAAATTTGGCTTTGATTCTTCTTTAAATACTGGTAGAACTCACCTTTGAAGCCATCTTGTGCAAGACTTTTTGTTGTTGTTGTTGGGAGATTATTGATTACTGATTCATTCTCATTACTCATTGTGGGATTGATCAGATTCTCTGTCCTTTCTTTACTTGGTCTTGGTAGGTTGCATGTTCTTAAGAATTAATCTGTTTCTTCTGAGTTGCCCAGTTTGTTGGTATATATTTGTTCATAGTGGTCTGTTATGGTCCTTTATATTTCTATGGTATAAGTTATAATGTCTCCATTCATTGATGATTTTATTTATTAGAGTTCTGTGTTTGTTTTTATTTTTCTTAGTGGATCTACCTAAAGGTTTGTCACTTTTGTTCATCTTAAAAAACAAAACGAAACAAAAAAACACCTGGTTTCATTAGTACTTCTATGTTTTTCTGGTCTCAATTTATTTCTGCTCTGGTGGTTGTTATTTCCCTCTTTCTGGTAACTTTGGCTTTAGGTCTTGTTTTTTAGTTCTGGTAAACTTTCAGCTGTTTATTATTTGATTTGTATTGTGGAGCTACCAGCTTTCTCCTAATTGTTCTCCCCAAAATCTCCAGTGCTTTTGGACATGTAGTTCTCCATGTTCTGTTTCAAGTAGATTTGGTCCCCATCAGTTCTCATGGTCTGCCTTTACCCTGAGCAGAATCCCAGAACTACGGTACTGGAACGTGGGGGTGGAGCTCAATCTTTCTGAAGTAACATCCTCATTCTAGGAGTGGTCATGGGGTAGAGGTGACACCTTCTGGTCTTCTGCTTGACCCTTCCAGCATAGAACTTCTACCCTAGAAGTAATCTGAGGAAAGACTGTAGGGGCCTCTTTATTCTTACCCTGCCACATTTATAGTAGAGCTACTGTTCTTTGCATAGGGGTACAATGGGAGGCTACTGACCTGATCCTTTCAGCCTCCTTGCTGGAAAAGAACTTCTACAACATTCAGTGGGAGGTGAGAAACCCTAACATCCTGCCTCTCCATGGGTGAAATCCTATACCCAGAGTGGATGTGACAAAGAGAGCTCTTACCTTCTTAACCCTCACTTTACAATTGTAGGACATTTAGGGTAGAGCTTCCATATTGCAGAACAGTTGAAGTCAACAAAGTTGGTGGTGTTAAGACCATGCTCAAAACCACAGTCATGTTCTTGTTGAGGTTTAGTAGATTTTCTTTAATGAATGTTTCTCCATTTGCTGTTTTCCCTTAGGACAAATTCCAGATACTTTCAATAATTGTTGGTTTGATATCTTTTATTTAATAAAATGTTTACAAATTAAATTGTTGGTTTTTTGGGGTACAGGGCTCAACAAGCTTCTTATCTTGCCATTCAAGAAGTCTTACTCCCTGTAATTGTTGTTGCCAATGCATTATTTCTTCATCTCTTAAGATAAGAGTGTTCCTCACTTCCGTAGTCATGCATTTTGCCATCTCTTTTTATAAGAAACTACATTTCTTCATGTTTGATAAGCACCTCTGTGATTAAAAAGAAGTGATGTGGTCATGTTTTGAATCCGTCTTACAGGCCCTCTTAGATAGTCAAGTTTCTAATTAGGATATTAAAGGATGTAACAATCTTATACAGAAGAAAATAGACTCTATAAAGTCTCTTTATAAAGCAGTGTTTACTGGAAATGTGGCCGTGGTAAGCGAGAGTCTGTAGGCAAGAATAGAACAAAGTGTGTGCTCTTGAAATTGGAGACCATCATGGAAACAGAGACACAACCAGGGTTATGTGCAGATATCTCCCTTTCAACAGAGGTCAGTGGAGGTGTGGCCCTGCCATAACGACATGAAACATATACACTCTCCCCCCAGCTGCTGCCATCCCAGCGAGGAGAAAACCGTTACCTGATCATAAATTTACTGCTGGAGACTCGGTTTTAAACCAAAACTGTTACCTTGAATGCACAAAGTTAAATTTCCTCTCTGGCACAGACTGAATGTTCACGTCCCCCCAAAGCTCTGTGTTGAAACTCGATCCCCAGTGTAATAGGATTGGGAGCTGGGGACTTTGGAAGGTGGCTATCATGAAGGCAGAGATGTCATGAATGGAATTAGTGACATTATAAAACCAACCCCAGAGAGCTCCCTTGCCCCTTCTACCACATGAGGACCCAGAGAGAAGTTCTCAGTCTGCAGCCCAGGAGAGGGCCCCCCTCAGAACTCGATTATGCCCATGTCCCGATCTCGGACTTCCAGACCCCGGAACCATTAGAAATAAATTTCTGTTGTTTATAAGAACCCTAGTCTATGGTATTCTGTTCCAGCAGATACCCTCTAAGCCTATGGAGGAAACCAGATCAAAGTTCATTTCAGTTACAGACATAAAAGGAAGTTTCCTTTTGATCACTTGAATTTTGTGATTAAAAATTCATGCCAGCTGCATTGTCTTGCACTTTTCCTATGTAGATGCTGCTTGAAAAATAAGAATAATATTAAATACAAGTTGAAAAGAAACATTATAATGAATCAAAATTTGTCCTCATGTTTTTAAAAATATGGTGCTAAAATATTAAATATATTAGGTAACTTCTTAAGCCACCTCCCATGCATATCTTCATGGGAGCATACACACACACACACACACACACACACACACACACACACACACACTCAGTTCAAACATACTCATAAAAAGTTGGCTTTTAAATTTCTATTCCTTTTCCAGACTAATGACAATGCATTAATGTTAAATGACTAAAATTATATGTAATAATTCCTAAGATTCCCCATTATATATCACTTATAATAATTGGGACAGATAAACCAGACCAGAATTTTTTTCTGCTTATTCTGTGAAGAAAGGATAGGTTCTAAAAATCCATAGTTGTAAGTAGACCACTTGGGAAATGTCTAAACAACTTAAGAATATACAAATACTTCTGAAGCAGCCCCAGATAATTTATAAGCTTTTATTTGTAAAGGCATTGCTGCAAGTTAATGTGGAGGACATTCTTATCTTTTCACTTAAGCAAATACTTTAGGACAATTAAAATGCAACAGTTAGGTGAGTTCTACAGACTGTATTCTGAGACAAAGTGCAGTTGAAACATACAGTTTTATGCCTGACTGCTGAATTCATGGCAGAATAGTTTTCTATAGAGACTTCTGCGTTCTCCCTAATTCTCATACCTTGATCTTGTCAATTAGTACCTCTTCTATTTGTGTCTTGCTTCAGTTACATTATCTGTCTTTCATTCTCAAATTTTTTTCCAGAGCTCAGTACTTTTTCTTCTCCTTCGTATATTTTATCCCTTATATCTAAATCGCTCCTCCACAACATTTCTTCAAATTGGAACTTTCCCGATGAACAGAACAAGAGTAAGCAATTCCTTTTTGGGGACTGTGTCTTTACTTCTCTCCACAGACAGAACCTTTCTTTCTGACCTGCTATCTCTCTGTAACAAAATTCTGTGTGTGAAATAAAGGACTTGGCATGTTTATATTGTGATGCCATATTTTTTAATAGGTCTGAATATTGCATTCCATGATGTAATAGTGTCCATTAGATTTTAAGAGGTTGAGGTTAATAAAAGTGACATGAACCCACTTTCCAGCAGCCACATAGACTTCCTTATTCCTTCCAAATGGATCTCCCAGTGGGATTCTCTTGAAGCTGTCAAGGGACTGCTATGAAGGAACTGGTTCTGCATTCTGACACACACTTAGATAATAAGATGGGTGATGATCAAATCTGCCTACTGGATGATCACGCCAACCCTCTGCCATTTCTCGAGAGGCCATGGCCATCAGCGAAGGATTTCTGTTTTATGAGCTACCAATAGTGTGCTATCCTCCAAAGTCAAATCTCCAGAAGATCGAATCACACCTATTTCTCTTACACAAACTTTACTGCAAGCAGCAGCTCTAAAGATTATCCATACATATCCAGTGTCACATTACTAATACGAGTCTTGAAACCCAGGATAAAAAAGAGTTTGGCCATTTAACTTGCATGTGTTTTCCATCACCTTGCAAGCCTTTTAAGATTGGTTTCTGGGAATTCCTTTCTAGGAAACACTTGTTAGTTCTTATGTAATAAATGATACATTTTTCTCAATAAATGAATGTTTGAAAAATGTTTCTTTTACATGTGTGTGTGTGCGTGTGTGTGTATTCTTTATTAGTCCCAAATTCATTTAAACCAAGAACTCTAAAATAGGGATGACTTTTTTGCATCAAGTGGCTAACGTGATCACTAGCATAAGCTGTAGAGTGTCTTTGGCATACATTCTAAATCTCTAAGGTGCTGTACACACTGGGCCTGGGAAGTGCTGTCTGGTTATTTTCTGTTTTCATCCTTGTGCAGAGCCTGTATTGAATTTTCAGAAAAGAAATAGGTCTTATTCTAATTTCGTATAAAGCTCTAATACAATAAGTCATATATTATTCTATATGACTGCACACAAATAGACTTTTATATTAATATAGTAACAGAATAAAATGTTTAAACCCTCTTGAAAGCACATCTAAGCTTCATTTAAGGTGTTGTCCATGGAGGAACCCCTGGCACTGAGAAAACAACTTGGTTACAGCCTTTCTTTTGCTTACAGAAGCTCCTGAGTCTTTCTACCCTCACTAGCCAAATATTTCAACTATTTTTGGGGAAAACGTAAGATGCACTTATCTTGGAGGCAATGGTATCTTCAGAAGATTAAAAAAATTGTTATCAATAGTTGATATTAGGTATTCTACTTTTTATATGGAAAGCCAGCTGACCTTCCACTGACATGAGAAGTCTATGGCTCTTGTGGGCAAGATGTCCACCTTGTAGAAGGGAGCTGTGATCCTTAAATCTATGGTCACAGATTTCTTTGATAGTCTTCTCCAGTTAAGAAGCAGGCTATCCCCTCCTTTTGAATTTGCATGCCTTATGATGACTCCTTTGCTGAAAAGGGTTTGGTAGAGGTAAAGGTATTTGATTTCCCAGCCAAAGTTACAAATGTAACACAGCTTCCAGCTTTCTTCTGGGACATTCAGTTTTTTTGTTTTGTTTGGTTTTGGTTTTGGTTTTGGTTTTGGTTTTTTTTGGACCTCTGAACTCCAAACAACTGTTGAGTCTTCAAGCCAGGAAGAATGTCCACATGAGGCAGCCTTTACGATAGTTAAATTTGGGCACACAGCGGATAATGAGAAGGAATGGCCAGTCACATGAAAAAGCCATTTCCGACATCCATCCAATTGAGCCTTAAGAAGACTTCAATCCCAGCCAACATTTGACCACAATCACATAAAAAACCAAAGTGAAAACAGCCCAGCCAAATACTTCCCAAATTCCTGATCCATAAAATAGTGAGCACAAGAAAATAGTTGATTTATAACAGTTTTTAAGTAATTCATTATGCAACAATAAACAACTACAATAGAAACAACCACTAAGTTGTCTGAAAACTCAAAGGAGATGTCTTAAAATGAATAATAGTTTGGAGTTATTATATATGGCAGTGGAAGGATTTTTTTGTTATTTAAAAAATAGAGACCATTAATATATTATTTGAAGATATCAGAGAAAGTAATGAGATTGTCTTAGATTTCATTATGGGGGGAAAGGTGTACCCTTCAGAGCTGATTAAAAATAGCAGTTGTAAAAAATAATTCTGTTGCTTCCTTCCCACATTCTGCTGAGTCCAACTTATTTAATAACTACAGTTCCATTCTGCATAGAACACCACCAGCTCCATCATCACCATTACCATTACAAGAAATTATCATGCCATGATTAAGTTGTTTAAGTCTTCTATTAAAACACATTTATTTTGGCAGGCATAAAGAAAACATCTTTATACTCCCTTCTTAACCCATTTTTAGTGATTAACTAGTTACCATTGGGTTAGTTGTATATGACTCCATAAAATAAATCCTTTGGGAAGAGATACTGTGGCCCAGGGAACCAAACTCAGTGCTTCAAAATAGTGTACTATTAATAATAGGAAGAGAACTGAAACAATCAAAGAGAGAATAAACTCAAAAGTCAATGATCTGGTATTTTCCTAAATCCATCTACATACTGAAATTATATTATATGTGAATTATCTTCTGCTTCTTTTTATTTGAGACCCATCTTCTTCCCCGAATAATAAAAACAATGAATTTGGGCGCCTGGGTGGCTCAGTGGGTTAATGCCTCTGCCTTCGGCTCAGGTCATGATCTCAGGGTCCTGGGATCGAGGCCCGCATCGGGCTCTCTGCTCAGCGGAAAGCCTGCTTCCCCCCTCCTCTCTCTGCCTGCCTTTCTGCCTACTTGTGATCTCTATCTCTGTGTCAAATAAATAAATAAAATCTTTAAAAAAAAAAAAAAACAATGAATTTAAGCTTCCACTGTGACTGACGCACAGCAGTAGAATCTTGCTAGCCATGATTCACCTCTTGTATTCTAACAGAGCATTAGGAAGACTTTAAATGAACTGCTCTCTTAATTAACTTACAAAAAAGAACTCCCTTTTGTTCTGATGCCCTACAAATTTGACTCAAAGTAGTAGGTCAAATTCTAAGGTAACCTCCAATGATGCACATCCTTGTACAACCTCCCCCACTTTGAGTGTGGGTCCACCATGTAAATATGTTGATATACCATTCTAGTGTCAAGATTTGTAAAGGTGGATTCTCTCTTTCTGGCTTTGAAGCTTTGAAGATGGGGGCTGGAGCAGGAAGCAGGGGGCAGGGAATGTAAGTACCATCTATGATCTATCTGACAGCCACCACCAGCCAAAACCAGTAAGAAAATGGGACCTCAAGCCACAACTCATAAGAAAGTGATTCTGCCAACAACTCAGAGAGTTTACAAGCATTCTTTCCCACAGTCTCTAGAAAGAAACACAAGTCTTCTGACTCCTCATTTTCACCTCTGAGGCTCTGAGTAATAGACCAGCCACATCATGCCCAAACTTGTGACCTATAGAACTGTGAGCTAATAAGTCGGTATTCTACGAAACTGCTAAATTGAACATAATTAGTTCATAGCAATAGAAAACTAATGTGGGCAATAGATCGTAATTTCTAATGCGGTTCCAGAAATGTAAAGTTAATTGTGTATCAACATTTTTTAGCATTACAAATAACTTTTGTATTAGTGTTAATGAGTCAAAATAAAGGCCAAATACACCACAATAAAATAATTATTAGGTATCTTTGGGAATTAGTTTTAAATAAATTTATTCTATAACTACTTTTTTTATCTTTTATAATTGTTTTCATTATGACAAGTGTACTATTTCACCCAGTCCTCCCACTCACCCCCAGCCCCCTCCCCCCAGTAACCATCACTTTGTTCTCTATAGTTAAGAGTCTGTTTCTTGGTTTCTCTCCCTCTCTTTTTCTTTGCTTGTTTGTTTTGTTTCTTAAATTCCTCATATGAGTAAGATCATATGGTATTTGTCTTTCTCTGACTGACATTTCACCTAGCATAATACCCTCTAGCTACTTCCACGTTGTTATAAATAGCAAGATTTTATTCTTTTTATGGCTGAGTAATAGTCAATTGTGTGTGTGTGTATGTGTATATATATATATATATATATATATATATATATATATATATATATACATTTTTTATCCATTCCTCAGTTGATAAACCCTTGGGCTGTTTCCATAATTTGGCTATTGTAAATAATTCTGCAATAAACTTGGGAGAGCATATATCCTTTTGAATTAGTGTTTTTGTATTTTGGGGAGATGAAATACCAGTAGTGGGATTACTGGATCATAATGAAGTTCTATTTTCACTTTTTTGAAGAACTTCCATACTGTTTTCCACAGTGGCTGTACCAATTTGCATTCTCACCAGTAGTGCTCTACTGCCCTTTTCTCCACATCCTCACCAGCACTTGTTGTTTCTGTGTCTTTGAGTTTAGCCGTTCTCACAGGTTTGAGGTACTATTTCATTCTAGTTTTGATTTGCATTTCCCTGATGTTGAGTGATGTTGAGCATCTTTTCATGTGCATGTTGGCCATTTGGACATCTTTTTTGGGCAAATGTTTGTTCATGTCTTTTGCCCATTTTTTAATTGGACTGTTTTTTAGGTGTTGAGTTGTATCAGTTCTTATATGTTTTGAGTATTAGTCCTCTATCAGATATGTCCTTTGCAAATGTCCTTTTAATTTTGGTAATGGTTTCCTTTGCTCCACAGAAGTTTTTCTGTTTGTTTGTTCATTTGTTTGTTTGTGATGTAGACCCAATAATAAATTTTTGCTTATATTCCCCTTGCCTCAGGAGATGGAGCTGGGAAAATGTTGCTATTGCGGCAACTAATGCCAGGAAAATCATTTCCTGTGTTATTTTCAAGGATTTTTATGGTTTCAGATCTCTATTTTGAATTTATTTTTGTGTATGATGAAAGAAAGTGGTCCAGGTTCTTTTTTTTTTTTTCATATGGCTGTCCAGTTTTACCAACATCATATGTTGAAGAGATTGTCAAAGATAATTTACCATGTAATTGTAGGTTTATGTCTGAGTTTTCTATTCCATTGATCTATGTGTCTATATTTTATGCAAATATCATACTGTTTTAATTACTACCACTTTGTAATATAACTTGAAATATGCTCTTGTAATAGTTCAGTTTTGATTTTCTTTTTCAAGATAGCTTTGGTTGTTTGATGTCCTTTGTGGTTCCATACAAATTTTAGGATTGTTTGTTCTAGTTCTGTGGAAAATGCTGTTGGTATTTTGATAGTGATTGCATTAAATGTGCGATTGCTTTGAGTAATGTAGGCATTTTAGTAGTATTTGTTCTTCCAAGCTATGAGCATGCAATTATCTTTCAGTTTCTTTCTGTCATTTCGAATTTCTTTCATCAGTGTTTTACAGTTTTCAGAGTACAGGACTTTCACCTCTTTGGTTAAGTTTATTCATAGATATTTTATTGCTTTTGGTGTAATTATAAATGAGGGTTTTTTTTTCTTAATTCCTCTTTCTGTTACTTCATTATTACTGACTAGGAATGCAGTGTATTTTTATATACTAATTTTGTATCCTGTGACTTTACTGAATTCATTTATCAATTCTAGTAGTATTTTGTGTGAATATTCAGTGTTTTCTGTGTGTAGGATCATGTCATTGGCAAAAAGTGAGAGCTTTACTTCTTATTAGTTTGGATGCGTTTTATTTCTTTATGTTGTCTAATTGCTGTTGCTAGGACTTCAAGTACATGTTGAATAGAAGTGGTGAGAGTGGACATCCTTGTCCTGTTCCTGACAGTAGAGGAAAAACTCTCAGCTTTTCTCCCTTGAGTTTGATGTTAAATGTGGGCTTTTAATAAAGACCTTTATTATATTGAAGTATATTTCCTCTAGAACCACTTTGTAGAGGGTTTTTAATCATGACTGGATGTTGTGCTTTGTCAAATGCTTTTTATGTATCTATTTAAATGATCATATAGTATTTATCTTTTCTCTTATTGATGTGATGTTGTTTTGCAAATATTGAACCACCCTTGCATCTTGTGAATAAATCCCATTTGAACTGTGGTATGTGAATTTTTTAATGTATTATTGGATTCAGTTTGCTAATATTTTGTTAAAAGTTTTTGCTTCTATATTCATTAGAGATATTGGTCTATAGTTCCCTCTTTTTTTGTGGCGCTTTTATCTGGTTTTTGTATCAGGGTGATACTGGCCTCATAGAATGAATTTAGAACTTTTTTGTTGTCTTTTATTTTTTTGAATAGTTTGCAAATAAAAAGTATTCACCCTTCATTAAATGTTCGGTAGAATTTGCCTATGATGTTGTCTGGTGCTGAACTTTTGTTTTGTGGGGGGATTTTTTTTTTTTTGATAATTGGTTCAGTTTCATTTCTGTAATTGGTCTGTTCAAATTTTTTATTTCTTCCTACTTTAGTCTTAGTAGGTTATGTTTCTCAGAATTTATATATTTCTTGTAAATTGTCAAATTTCTTGGCATACAGATTTTCATAATATTCTCTTACAGTTGTTTGTGTTTCTGTGGTGTTGGTTTTTTTCACCTCTTTCATTAGTGATTTTGTTTATTTGGGTTCTCTTTTTTAATTAGTTTGGCTAAAGATTTATCAGTTTTGTTGAGCTTTTCAAAAAACCAGCTCCTGGTTTCATTGATTTGTTCTATTGTTCTTGTAGTTTCTACATGATTTGTTTCTGCACTAATCTTTATTATTTCCTTCCTCTGGCTGCATTTGGATTTTGTTGTTCTTTTTCTAGGTCTTTTCGGTGTAAGATTAAGTTTTCTTATTTTTCTTATTTCTTGAGGTAGGCGAGTATTGCTATATATGTCTCTGTTAGAACCATTTTTGCTGCATCCCAAAGGTTTTGGACTGTTGTGTTTTCATTTTCATTTGTTTCCATGTAATTTTTTATTTCTTCTTTGATTTCTTAGTTGAACCATTCATTATTTAGTAGCATGTTATTTAACCTCCATGTTAATAAACCTCCTCTCTTCTGTTCTTTCCAGATTTTCTATTGTGTTTGACTTCAGTTTCATAGCGTATGACTACTTTTTTACTCCAAGACATATGCTATATCTCACTGCTGTCCTCTTTCACAAGGAATGTTTTGGCATGTTATCAATTAGTTCTCTGCAAAGAATTTAAATAATAACTCTGACCAAATTAATTACCAAAATATGCTCATTACTCCTTCTTTGGGGAAAACTTTTATTTCAGCCAACACTTCAGTGGGACATGAATCTCAGCCCCTTCTCTCTTTTGTAATATTTTTTACCCTAAATGTTATTTGTTCTTTTGGAAGAGTATGCATATCATGCATTCATGTCTGTTTGTGTCTCCCTTTGGTTACATATGGACATTCTGATTCTGAATTCACTTAGATGTTGTCTGTTCCACACACTGACATTGGCTGAATTTCCAGAGGGTCCAGGTCCATCAAAAGCCCCACTCAGTAAGTGACTAAATAAGGTTCCTAGAGAACTTCCTCACTCCTCTTGAAAATACTCTCCTCACTTGCCTCTCCTAATGATTTACAGCCTTTTTCTAGAAAACACAGTACAAAGCAAATGGTTATATACCAACCCTGTATCATAGAATGCAATCCCAAAGAATTGCTTGTGATGAAGAAAGAGAAGTATGGCAAGGAAGTACAGAGAGCAAGTACATGAGGATATTTACTAAGCTAGTCACAGGTTCAAGATAAACTCATTTTTCAGACTCGTGAAATGTCTGCAGAGAGGCTACATAACAAACTACTACATTTTATAGTAGTTGGAATATTCTGGACCTGGGGAAGGAAGGAAGAAAGATTTATTTGCTAGATTAGTTGTACCTTATCTCCATGTGGTCAAAATCCCCCCACAGGGCCTTAATACCTGTGCTGTTGTGGACTGGGACCAAGCTCTACAGGCAACCATTGAGGAGCAAAGAGCCTGTATGAATCTATTTTTGTCAGCTCTACCATGTAGGGTTTTTCTACAGGTAGTGGTACTAATAAAAGTAGCAACCACCTGACAAATGACTAAATGAATGGAACAAGCCATTTTTATAACTCTTCTGCTAGAAAATGAAAGAGGAGCCTGAGGCTTTGGGTATGGGCATGTCAGAAATGATCTGAGGTTTCACAAAAACAGTCAGGAACATCCCAAAGCTCATTACCTTACACAGAGGTATATATAAAAGACAATCAGGATTTGTGCTTTACCTCATAGTTTACACAGTGAACAGAGGAGACATGAGACATCAAGATGGTATCTTACCATTGGATTCCTGCTTTCATACATTCTCCTACATCCTTTAATCCACATCTCCATCCCTCCTCAATCACTTTTACTTTTCCATGGTGACCTGTGGAACTCATGGTCTGATACTCTCAATTCCTCTCTCAAGGAAACTTACTGTCTCCCACTTTATCTAGAAATTAACTTGAAATTAGCACAGAGCTAAATGTATAAAAGTGGCTACCATAACATTTCTAGAAGAAAACATAGGAAAAAAATCTGTTGGCTTTAGATTAGATGGTTACCGGATACTAAAATATGAAAAACTGTTTTTCATGAAATTGTAAGTTTTATACTTTGAGAGAGAAAGGAAAACTAGCCAAATACTAAGAGAAAACACTTGCACATTGTATGTGCACTCAAGGTCTTGTATCCAGCGCTGATAACTCTTAAAACTCAATGTGAAGAGAATTACCCCATACAAATGGGCAAAAGTATTTTAATACGCACTTAAGGGGCGCCTGGGTGGCTCAGTCATTAAGCATCTGCCTTCGGCTCAGGTCATGATCTCAGGGTCCTGGGATCGACCCTGGCAGGGAGCTCCCTGCCAGGCAGGGAGGCTGCTTCCTCCTCTCTCTCTCTCTGCCTGCCTCTCTGCCTACTTGTAATCTCTCTGTCAAATAAATAAATAAATCTTTTTTTAAAAAAAGAGTATTTCTGCCTCTGTAGAATGGAATCTCTTTCTAAATGTGAAATTTTGTGAAATTTTCTTGAACTTATGCATGGGCATACCCGTGGGATTTATTTTGCTTCTTGATCTAGTTTAATTGTTCCTTGCTGTCAAAGTCTCTTTAAAACGTCTTACTTGAATTCTCTTAGTTTTGCTAGAGTTGAGGATTCAAGATTGATTCAAAAAAGGTAAATCATTAAAAGAAAAAATGATTTGGCCATGCTCTTGTTTGATGAACTGGGGGTGAATTGATTCAAGTTTGTTTCTCCTCCATTGTTGAAGTTACTGTTACATTGTCTTCTGGCATCTTTTGCTAAATTAATACCTTGATTAAAGAAGATTACCTGTCCTTTGTATGAAATCTCTTTATTCTTTGTTCTCTGTGACTTTCTCTCTCTCTCAGAAGTTTTTAGTACTTACTCTTTGTGTTCTACAACTTAACCATTGTATGTCTAGATGTGGTTTTTTGTCATTCATTATGCTAGACATTCCAGTCTTGTCTTCCAGGTTAAAATTTTTTTTTCAGATATGGAACTTTTATTTTTTCTGTTATTTCTTCGGTTTTCTTTCCTACCCTCTCATATATACCCTTTAGTTTTCTTTGTTCTCTCTTTCTAGGGAAGCTATTTGAAGAAGATTAAACTGCTTGTATTTTCTTGTGTTTCTTGTATCGGTTCATATGTCCTCACTTTTCTCTTAGATTTTTCATCTTTCAAATTTTGCTCTTTGATATAACAAATTTGCTGGAGTCTATTTTCCAGGTCTCCTATTAAACTTTCATTTTTACAAACACATGTGTGATTCTCAGAAATGGCTCTATTATCCTCTGATTACTCTGTTTACATAATAGCTTCCAACAATTTCAATATCTTTTGAAATTTTTTCTCAGAGTATTAATCATAATTTTCCAAAATTATTCTTCTAAATTACCTTAAATATATATATTTTTAAGCATCATTATTTAATTTGTTTATTTGGATTATTATCTTTGGGCACATTGTTTTTTTCTCTAGTCTCAGGTCATCCTGGGAGACCCATTCATAACTATAAGGAGAAAGTTTGAATAATCAAAATCTATTGTTGCTCATCCTTTTGTTGTGAAAAGGAAGTGTTGACTAACAGATGGTATTTCTAATTGACCTTTGATTTGGAAATTATTTTCAAGATAGCAAAACTTTGTAAAAATAAAAATGGTTCACAGAATGCCCATATCCTCACCCACATGTACCTGTCATTAGCTTTTTACCTAATTTTGTTTGCTTTATCTTGGTATGTATAGATAGGTATGTTTAGCTATTCTAGGGTAAGTTTCCTACATCATTGCCTTTTACCCCTAAATACTTCATTGTGCACTTCCTAACGATAGAGCTATTCTAATGTTTTTATAGCATTTTGTCCTTTCCAGTGCAGGACCTCATCTGGAATCAAGTATTTCATTTAATTGTCATGTTTCTTTAGCCAGTTCGTCTTCATCTTCTATGTCATTGACAGAGTTTAAAGACTATAGCCCCTCCCTTTGAAAAAAGAAAATTTCTTCTCTGTTTGATCTTTCCTCATGATTAAATTAAGGGCCTGCCTTCTCACCTGGGATAACGCACAGGTGAAATTTTGTCCTTCTCAGGGCATCACATCTGGAACCACATATGACCATCTCTACCTGGTTAGTTATGTTAATAGTCCCAGTCTTATTAGATTTTTTCACTGTGTAATTATTGCTTTTCCTTGTAATTAATAAGCAGTCCCTGGGGAGATACATAAAGATTTTGTAAATACTTGATCCTCATCAAAAGTTTCCTTGGACTTAGCATCTGTCGATGATTCATATTTTATCTAATCTGTCCCGACAGTTACAAAATAATGATTTTCCTCTGCATTTATCAGCCAGTCTTTACATTCTCTTGGAAGCAAGCACCGTCAATATTACTCCATTTACTTACGTGCTTAATACCTTGTTACTGTTGGCATGAGTGTGAATTCCTATTTCTCATGATGTAAATTTTTTTGCTGCATTTTATTATTTTCTGCTCAAGCTGTTGTAAATTTGACCAGTCACATCCCCTTTAATCTGGCTCCTTCATCCCTGTGACATTCCCTGATCATTTAGGGGTGGGGGCACTTGCTTTTGTTGACACAGCAAGATGCTCCAGGCTCATCTTTTACCTACTCTGTCCCACCCTTAAAAACAGCCTCTTCTCTGACAAGTCTCCATTCCTTTTTTGGTTTGGTTTGGTTTGGTTTTAGGCTGTGGGAAATTTCCACCTATGACAGTTCTGTGTTTTGGGAGATGAGAGGAGAGGTAGATATTCATTTGTCTTCCAGTTGTTTCCTCAAAGCTCAGCCTCAGTTTTTATAACTCCATTTAACAAATGATAATAATTGGAAATGTCGGCTCTGTGAATTGATAATATTTCATGAGTCAAAAGACTTCTGCTTATTGGAGCCTGAAGAATCTTTAAATTGACGTCCAAATTGAAAGTAAAGCAAAAACAATAGACATATGTTTAGAAGGCTAAAAGGAATCTCTATGGAATTCTCCTCTGATGAAGAAAGTGGTATTAGTTGATATTCATGGTAATGATGACTATGATAAGATATTCTTTTCCTTCACATTCTTTTTTATTTTAGGGCTTACTGAAAAATTCACTCATCTTATTTTATTCTTAAGGGAGGAAGACAACCATTGATTAATATAGGTGTCTCTTCCCATCCCCCATACATTTATGTGGGTATGTTTTGTATGGAAGACAAACTGTTATCAGACATCCACAAATATCTGTTGAATGAATAAAGACAAGCTATTGACATATTTTGTATTGAGGGAAATAATTTTAAAGTCAAGATAGAGAAATAAATTGGAAAAATTCTTATCAGTTTTATTTATAGCTTTCCAGCTAATTACATCAGGAAAAATAATAAAATTTTCCCATAATAACATATTCAAATAATATAATACATTGCCACATGGTGCATTTAATTTCATTTTTAAAGCAAAGCAAAGCAATGATAATTTGTCCTTCTTTTGGGTTTAGCCCAAAATGCGATTTTTTTATGGTAACTTATTTAACAAGGCTGGACCCTGTCTATAATCTTCAAAGTATATTGGATGATGAACATTTTCAAATTACATGGTCTGCAGTTCCTGGTTCCACTACATTTACACCTGCTTTCAGACTCACTGAGCTGCATTTGATGAGGCTGCATTTGGTCCAGAATCTTTCTTTGGGTACATAATTGAAACTGTTCTACCAAATCTGTTCACTTAGACAGTCTATAGTCACATCATTCTGTCAGCCACTGAGAAATACCTACACTGCCACAGACACTTAGCATGTGTGTTAAAATGCCATTTAATCTCTTTTCTGGGGTGCGGGTGACATTCTACCCAACTGTTCATTGACAGTCCAGGTTGACAGGTTCCATGATGAAAAACTGAATATTCCAATGGGTGCAATCTCTCGGGATCATGAGTAAGAATTCAAACATGAACATGTTGCATAAAAAGGAGTATTAAAAAAACTGGTCCCCAGTTTCAGAAACACGTGTCTACAAAGCTTAAAGTGAAGATTTTCATCTGCACAGATCTGAGTTACAGATCTCAGTTGTTTGGCTCCTAATTCCTCCAACAGGGACTTTATAAAGCATCAGAGGGCTTAGTTGCATAAACAGGTACTAACTACACTTTTCTCAACTACATTTTTTTTTTGTACTCACCTACTTAGAAAATGATTGATTCATTCTCTAGTCAGGCATAGAGCAATAATGAGCAGCTTGTACATTTGCCTTTATTCTGTACCAGAAGAAAATCTCCCTCTAGTATTATGCTGAGTGAAATAAGTCAATCAGAGAAAGACAATTACCATATGATCTCTCTGATATGAGGAACTTGAGGGGCAGGGTGGGGGGTCATGGGGGGTAGGGAGTGAAAAATAATGAAACAAGATGGGATGGGGAAGGAGACAAACCATAAGAGACTCTTTATCTCACAAAGCAAACTGAGGTTACTGGGGGGTGGGAGGGTAGGGATAGGGTGGATGGGTTATGGACATTGGGGAGGGTTTGTGCTTTGGTGAATCCAGTGAAAGGTGTAAGCCTGATGATTCACAGACCCGTACCGCTGGGCAAATAATAATAATTTAAAAAAATGAAAAAAAAATCTCCCTCTAGACTTTCTTCAGAAGTACTTGTTTACCCAAAAGGGAAAAATGAAAAAATGGTACCGGTTCATTAGCGGAATTATTAACAGAGAGGACATGCTAAAGCAAAGGACAGCGTTTGTTTTATTCTGGTCTTTGTCAAGATGCATACGAAGAAAAGTAGATGATGTCAGAGTAAGTCCAAAGTCACTGAATGAAAAATGGATGGAAATGGCACAGTCTTGAGAATGTACCTCCTGGTAATGCTAAAGAACTTATCAGCAGCCCTTTTTGATAAAAATGTGAATCAAAAATGTAGGCTAATTTTCAGTTTTTATTTAGATGAAGGACTCTGAGAGGATGCATGATAATGACATACACTCTAAAAAAAAAAACAAGAGAGAATGGTTTCTAAACACAGCACAATAGAATTCTGTACTCTTAGCCGGAAAATCTAGGCAAAAATCTCATTGCCTTATCTAATATGGGATCTGAATCTAGTCCCGTAAACTGTGTTGTACCTGTGCTTTCTCAAGGGCAAAACATAGCTGTAGTGATGAATAATCTCTATGCCCCAAACATTTTCAAAAGGGAGGAATGAGAATACATTTTGTCAACTAGAAAGCATTACTTAAATCGAAGCTGTTTCTGAAACTGCGCTCTCCTCGAGGAAGATTTCTCTGTTCCCTAGGTTGGGTTAGTGGCTCTATCCTATAGTGTTTCATGGCATACTGTGCTTTCCTCTATCTCAAAGACAGAATTATAACATGATGTGATGAATGCTGTCTAAATTGAAGACTATGAACTAATGTACACATGCACCTGATCGATTGCTCTAGCTCTGGTGCCTAAAATAGTGCATTTCACTTCATGGGCCTTCCATAAATTTGTCATCATGTTGTGTGACCAAGTACAATCAATTCAGAATAAAATGTGAATACACTTATATGTACACAAAATCATAAGTTTTGAACAAAAAAGTTAACACAGAAATCCCAAAGTTATTCTGTCATTCCCCTGTCCCAATCAAAATTAGTTCCCATAAAACTACAAAAATACATAATGCACAAAGACTATGGTTTGTCATTACAGGAAGCACTAGAAGACTGGGTAATGTAATTTAAAATAGGGATTAGCTGAGTATTTGGAAAAAAGTGGGTTCAGAAAAATTCAAACATCACTTTCCAGCCACCAAAAGGAAAATCAAAAAGAAAAGGAGAAAGTACTAGCACACAGATGAGAAATACAAAAACTTGGACTTGATACCGGAACAGGGAAACCAATTCTTTTTTACCCTTCTTTTATGTGTTCCATGAGTGAGCAGATGTTTTCAGAATATCCCAGTGATTGCATAGGTGGTGTTTGGCTCTCTGGAAAATTGTGTCCTTTTTGTGTTCTGAACACCCAACTTCCAATGTGTAAGTGTTGAGAGGGGGATGTTTTCACTCATACCAACAAAAAATTCTCAGACAAGAGCTGGGTGTCTGAGAATTCAACTCAATTCTGACACTATGTGCCAGGAGATAGCATCATATTTTGCAGGTGGAGGGTTCAGTCTGACAAGAGGGCTCAGCCTCTGCCTTCCATCCCCCCCTTCAGATATCAGTGGCAGTCCAGATTGTTACCTAATATTAGCCCAACTGGCTCTCACTAAGAGTTTCCTACACCCTCTTCCTCAGATTTGATTTATTTGCTAGAGCGACTCACAGAACTCAGAGGAACACTTTCTTACTAGATTACCAGTTTCTTATAAGAGGATACAACTCAGGCACAGCCAGAAGGAAGAGATACGTAGGGCAGGGTATGGGGAAGGTGTATGGAGCTTCTGTGCCCTCTCTAGATGCAACACGCTCCCCAAATCTCAATGTGTTCACCAACCTGGAAGCTCTCGAAACCTTTTCCTTTTGGGGTTTTTTTGGAGCCTTCTTTACACAGGCATAACTGATTAAACCATTTATCACTGACATTTTTTTTTAAAGATTTTATTTATTTATTTGACACAGAGAGAGAGAGAGAGAGAGATCACAAGTAGGCAGAGAGGCAGGCAGAGAGAGAGGAGGAAGTAGGCTCTCTGCCCAGCAGAGAGCCCGATGCGGGACTCTATCCCAGGACCCTGAGGTCATGACCTGAGCCGAAGGCAGAGGCTTTAACCCACTGAGCCACCCAGGCGCCCCATTTATCATTGACATTTGATTCAACCTCAAGTCCCAGTTACCTCTCTCGGGGTCAGAGAGTAGGACTGAAATTTCCTGTCCTCTAATCACGTGGTTGGCTCCTTTGCCAACCAGGCCCCATCCATACCCTTTGCAAAAGTTACTTCATTAACATGACAAAAGGCATCTTAATCATTCCTAACACTTAGGAAATTCCAAAGGTTCTGATAGTTGTGAACCCAAAATGGGAGACAGAGACCAAATAGATATGGATATAGATATATTTATATCTTAAAATAAATCACAGTATCACTACATGGTTCCCATTGTAATGGCCCAAGAATACGATAAAGAAAAAAGCCACTTAGATTGGGAACTTGGTAACATTTAATGACTTATATATTATGCTTTTTCTCACTGATTAAACTTGAATTCATATAAGCTGAGGTAACATATGTTAGCAAGGCATATATTCTTAACAGAAAACTGACCAAAGGTTGTACAGTTTGGGGTGTTATTTATAATTCAAACCCAATTCTTTGTTAGCTTATTTTAAATAATGCATGGCCTAATGTTTACTCTTCCCCTAGGATACTCTTCTTTGATGATTCCATTCTTTTCCCTCAACTTAGACTCATTTGACTATTCTTAAACTACACTTATTATTTCTACCAACTTTGAGCTCAGATACAAGATTATCATTTTTCAAATATTCATAACAGTACTCATTTGCTTATTATTTATTACTTAGCCAATTAAGTACATATGCTCCTTTAATCTTTCCTCATGCATAAATTTCTCCATTTTATGTATCATTATTTTTCTTTGAACTATTTCCAGATGTTCTGTGTTTCTGCCTCCAGGATCTCACTTACCTTCTGGGATTGTGAAGTGCTTAGAAACCACTAGAAGTCCACCAATTAGGGCTAATCACCTAACCAGAGTGATGAAAAGAGAGATTTAAATTATTGAGCTTTTATTTTTCTTTAATAATATATTTTATAGTTGATAAAGAAAAACATTGCTTTCTACCTTACTGAATGGTCGATTCATCTACCCATCATTTTTTTCCCAATTTTTTTTTTTTTTTTTTAGAGAGGAAGAGGTGGGAGAGAAAGAGAGAGAAGAGAGAGAGAGAGAGAGGCAGAGAGAGAGGGAGAGACAGAATCTTAAGGAGGCTTCTTGCCCAGTTTGGAGCCTGATGGGGGCTCAACCTCACAACCCTGAGATTATGACCCAAGCTAAAATGAAGAATGGGTCACTTAAGTGACTGAACCACCCAAGCGCCCCTATCCATCTCATTTTAAATAATTTCTAAGACTCTGGGGGAATGTCATGAGCTATGGAGCAGAATCTTGAACTGGCACTCTGAAAACCTGAGACTTAGGGACTCTGCAAAATATGACCATAAGCATCATAGAATGTTTTTCCTTTACCTGTACAAATAAGGAAATGATATTACCACTGTAATGCCTGCCTTGCTTTCTTTGTAGGGCTGTCGTGAGCTCCAAGTGAGCTACAGGTGATAAACATGCCTTGTAAACCGTATAGTACATTAAAATTCTAAAGTAGGATTAGTCCTTCATGCTTTGCACATTGGCATATAAAAATGGTAACACTGCTACTTTTTCATGCCATCATTTATAACTGAGTTTAACTCAGTGATCATGAATTCACATAAAACCATAAGACTCTGATGAGAAAGTATTTCATAGATGACATCTCAAGCTATTACTAGGAAGAGGGTTGAGAAGGTTACAGATAGCCACATTAGAGCCGGGGAATGACTAAGCATTTGAAAAGAGAAGGAAGAATGTGATTATTTTATTAGAAAGAAGGCAAGAGGTCAGAAGTAAAAAAAGAAGAAACAGGAAGCTCACAAATGGGAAAAAAAGAGTCATGGAGTCAATTAGGTACGGAAAGGCTGTTCCAGATGGCCAGAGGAAGCGTGGGAGAGGAGTCTTCTGGGACAAGGACTCAGACAATTGGAGCAGACTGTGACTGAGGCTGATGGTTGTAAATCAGACACTGTTTTCTTTTTCGGGGGAAAAATAACACCCAGAGAAACATTACCCTCTACCTCCTGCCATACCCCAATTTGAAACTTTTCTTTTAAGATACACTTATAAATATTGTCGTAAAATTTTTTTAAGTCCTGTAGTTACGTTAAAAAAAAGAAAACCCTTTCTAGAAATTAACTACGTTCATAGAATTTCCCAATAACATAAGGGGGAAAAATACAAATGGCTCAAATCAATACCAGGTTAACAGTCTTGCCCATACACAGCATGGGAGTCTCCCAGATGACTTAGTGTTGTCCTATTCCAATACTTCTTAAGGAAAGCTTCCATTAAGTTTAGTAACTGGATTAAAAATATCCTATTAGGCTCAATATGTTGAAAATCTTGTAAGAAGGAAGTAAAACAAAATTAGGTTTCTGTGAGTTCGTAGAAGCAGCAGCATCTACCTAAGGACACAGCTTAAAAAACTAAGACATTAAGGGTAGATTTCTGCCAATTCAGTATCCTCCAAGTCTCTGGAATCCTACCTTTCCTCTTTATCCCAGAAGTGGCGGCTGAATTAATGCTTCTGTTCCCTTTCTCTGGGGAGGGGTAGCTCTCTCAGCAGCCTCCTGTCTACTTTCCTTACAAACAGGTTGTGCTCATTTTGTTGTTCTTCTGGGTTGCTTTCTTTCTTTTCTTTTCTTTCCTTTTATTTGGGGCAGGTTGCTTTCTTTAAATGGCAGTTTGCAAATGTTGTTACCAAGATGATTTAGCACTTAAAAAATGATGGAGGACCCCAAAGAATTTTTGTTTATGGAGGCTATATTTATTAATAGATTTACTCTACAGATAGTCCTCATTTTGTATGTTACCATGTGACCTGTAACTGAAGAATGTCTGAGATTTTACCAGAATTACCACAAACCTGTGTAAGAAGCAAGGGCCCTCTACTAGTAAGCATAGGTTTTAGTCAGTGCAGCAGAGTGGAAAGTGGAAAATGACTTGTATTAGAAATTTGAGTTGAAACATTTACAAAGTATTTAGTTACCAGTTTATTTTAAAATATAAATCAATCATAAGTAAACATAAATAGAAACCATGTTTTCCAAAACAAAAGGAAATGAGCAGGAACACACTGTTGTACATTTTTGCAAATTTCTTTCATGTAAGGCTTCACAGAAGCCCAGTAAGACACCTGAATTACCTAGTTTTCCATTCAATCTGTTGAGATCTGTTTTGGTTAAAGAATATGAGGAGACGGGTGCCTGGGTGGCTCACTCAGTTAAAGCCTCTGCCTTCGGCTCAGGTCATGATCTCAGAGTCCTGGGATCGAGGCCCGCATCGGGCTCTCTGCTCAGCAGGGAGCCTGCTTCCTCCTCTCTCTCTGCCTGCCTCTCTGCCTACTTGTAATCTCTCTCTGTGTCAAATGAATAAATAAAATCTTAAAAAAAAAAAGAATATGAGGAGACTATGAACTCAACAGACTTGCAGTTGGAAAAAGGAAAAGTAGTTTATTAATCTTTTCAGATAATTGTAAATATTCTTTGATATTACATTAAAACTCAACAAGAGGTAGAATCTTAAAGATTAGATGCAATGAAGAATGTCAAGCTGGATCAGTTACCTTTTGATGATCTTTTGCACTAAAATCCACTGGCTTATCTTTTGTTTTAATGGATTTTGCCCATGCACTAGTATTTTTAGCATCATGCAATGGTCATTTGCAAAACATTAATTCATTGGATTATGTCAGTCTTCCAAATGTTGACACATTCCATTGTAAAATATGATTAAAACACCATTCATTAATCATATTGATCTCAGTAGGCATGACTAGAATTATTAGGAAAGTATTAAACTATGAAAGACAAATACAAGTTTTCCATAATTGCAGTTTTCCTTTGAAAACATTATCATTTGGAACACTCTATTATTTTCCTTGTATATATGCTGCTGAAATGAGCACACTCTGTTGTTTTCCTTGAAGTGACAGCCTTTCTTCATTCATTTTTTTGATGTATATTTGTCAAATACCAATATTTGAATGACCACACATTATCTCCTAGCTCTTCTTTCAAGTAAAAATTATTTTTCTGTGAACTAGTTCAGCCTGACATTCTAGCAAATATGTTTTTCTTTGAAACAGCAATAGTTTGCATCAGAAATGCCTTATGCTTTCATGTTATCACACAGAATATTAAAAATGCATGTACTCAAGGGTCATAGTTGAATAAAATCAGTAATTGGTACCTCATCCAGGACATTCCTAAGCGAAACTGGCTCTTTCTTTCTAACTGTGTGTTGCAATGAAGAATATTAAGACTACTAGCGTTCTTTGCCGCTCTGAACTTCATGAGGGCTAAGACACCAAGAGTTTTAGTCACTTTTGCTTTTCAAACATTACTACAGGGCGCCTGGGTGGCTCAGTGGGTTAAAGCCGCTGCCTTCGGCTCAGGTCATGATCCCAGGGTCCTGGGATCGAGGCACACATCGGGCTCTCCGCTCGGCAGAGAGCCTGCTTCCTCCTCTCTCTCTCTGCCTGCCTCTCTGCCTACTTGTAATCTCTCTCTGTGTCAAATGAATAAATAAAAAAAATAAAAAAAAATTCCTACAAATAGAAAACTACTGATGCTGGGGGAGAAAGAATGTCAGTATTATTTTGAAAAATGTTTTAAACTTGCATACCCTCAGAATGTGTCAAAGTTATAGGGGTCCACAGACCACACTTTGAGAATCATTCCATTAAAACTGATCTGATCTTATTAAGCCCCTGCTGTAAAGTCTTTTATCTTTTGTCCTAATGTCAGGCAAACAAATTCCAAATTTGACATACAGAACTTTGACAATCTGGATTCCACCCGCCTCTAGACTTTCAGTTGCCATGATTTTGGAAGTGTACTCCTTCACACTGAGCTACTTACTACACATCTCAGTCTGTGTCTTTCTTTCATCATTGGTTTCTGTACAGGTGTTACTTACTGCCTGATATCATTCCATCTCTGCTTACCTAAAAAGCTCCTCATTCTTTAAGATCTAATTGAATGCTCAGCACCCACAAAAAGCCCTTTCTCTCAATCCTGGCCAGCGCTAGACACTTTTCACCCTGGGCCGCTGCTGCTTTTTTTTTTTTTAATGTTCTTTTTTTTTAAAGATATTATTTATTTGAGAAAGAGAATGAGAGAGAGAGAGAGAGAGCATTAGAGGGAGGAGATCAGAGGGAGAAGCCGACTTCCCTACCCCCTGCCCCCGGCAAGCAGGGAGCTCACTTTGGAACTCGATTCCAGGACTCCAGGATCATGACCTGAGCTGAAGGCAGTCGCTTAACGAACTGAGCCACCCAGGCACCCTCCCCCTGGGCTTCTGTAGACTTCATTTATTCATTCAACAAAATATTGGAAGCATGTGTTCATGCCAGGTGCTGTTCTCAGAACAGAGATGAACAAGACAGAACAGAACCATAATTTTATCTATTAGAACTGATCGTACAGAACTTAATATCAGTGGAGTCATAGACATAATACAGTGACATGTAAGGTCATAGGGTTTCAGATGATGATACCTGCTTTGAAAAAAAATAGAAGGGATGGAGAGTCATTTTCTAAGTAATGAGTAATTTATTGATAACTTACAGTTTGACAGAATTTGTTATAAATGTTTTCAAGTTTTGGGGGCACATGGGTGGCACAGTCATTTAAGCATCCAATTCTTGGTTTCAGCTCAGGTTGTGATCTCAGGGTCATTAGATCGAGCCCCACAACAGGCTCTGTGCTCAGTGCAGAGTCTGCTTGAAGTTCCTCTTACCCTGTCCCTCTGTCCCTTCCATTAAAAAATAAGTGCTTTCAAGTTTTATCTCATTTAATCATGAATTAGAGTTGTGATATGGATATTACTATTTTACACCCATTTTTTAGATGAGGAAACTAAAGTAGAGCGGTTCAGCAGTTTTCCCGTAATGGAAGAGTTAATAAGTGGTGAAGTCAGGATTCAAATCACAGAACTGATTCCAAAACGTGGGCTCTGGTCACTACACAATATTGGCTGTCCTCCTTAATTAATTATGTCTGAACTAAGATGCAGAACCTGTCTACTAATACACATGATCTTCCTTCCTTCTTTTCTGGTAACTTGAGATTGAAATCTGTGCTCCAGAGACCAAATACTAGAAAAAGTTCTTATGTAATATATTAGTTTTCCATTGCTGTATTATAATGGACTAAAAATTCAGCATGTTACAAGAATGCCCACCTATTAACTAAGTTTCTATGAGTCAGGGTTTAAGACTCAGTGCAGCGGATTTTCTGCCCAGTGTCTCAGTTAAGTGAAATCAAGATGTTGGCAATGCTGTACTCTCATCTGAGTTCAAGGTTTCTTCAAAGTTCATTCATGTTGTTGGTGAAATTTAGTTCTTTGCATGTGAAAGACTGAGGTCCCTATTTTCTGTTTTCTATTGGCTGGGGTCACTTTTAACCCTTATCATCACCATCTCTCAGGCCCTGGATATGTGGTCCTCTTCGAAGTCAGCAGGGGAATCTTTCTTTCCAGTCTCAGATGACAGTCTTATATAATATAATCATAATCACAATACTCACAAGACATTACTATGAACATCCAGAGAACAAGCTGGACTTCCTGGAAGGAATGGATGAATTCAAAGAAACATAAAACCTACCGAAGCTGAAATAGGAAGAAATAGAAAATCTGAACAGCCTGATAACAGTAAGAAAATAGAATCAGTAAACAAAACTTCCCAAAAAGAAAAGCCCAGGACCGGATGACATCATGGATGATTTCTGGCAAACATTTAAAGAGGGATTATTGCCAGTTCTTCTCAAATACTACCAAAAAAATGAAAAGGAGGGAACATTCTCAAACTTATGTAACAAGGCCAGCATTACCCAGATAGCAAAGCCAGATAAGGACATTTTAAGAAAAAAAAACAAAAAAACACAACAAAAACTACAGGCTGTCCTTAATGAATATAGCTACAAAAATATTTCAACAAAATATTAGCAAACTAAATTCATCATCACATTAGAAGGATCATACATCATGGTCAAGTGGAATTTATCCCTGGATAAAGATGGTTCAATATATGGAAATCAAGAAACATGATGCACCACATTAAAAATAAGAGATAGAAATCCTATGATCATCTTGATAGATGCAGTAAAAGCATTCAACAAAATTCAACATCCTTTCATAATAGAAAGTCTCAACAAAGCAGATATAGGCTGAACAAAGCTTGTGATAATAAAAGGCATATATGACAAGTCTACAGGTAACATTATACTCAATGGCAAAAAAATTGAGATATCTCTAAGATCAGGATTTGGTGTGTACACTGTCAATCCTCCTATTCAACATAGTATTGGTAGTCCTTGCCAGAGGAATCAGTTTAGAAAAAGAAAAAGCATTGGATTCATATTTTCTCTACATAGTAAATTGAATTGAATTGCTATGTTTGGATTCAGTGACTGCTCATGGGTCCAAAATCTCTTTTTAAATCCATTTAATAAAAAAAGAAAAAAGTAAAGGCATCTGAATCTGCAAGTATGAAGCAAAATTGTCTCTGATGATGACATGATCTTGTACATAGAAAATCATAAAGACTCCATCAGGAAACTGAGAACTAATCACTGAATTCAGTAATGTTTCAGGATACAAAATTAACATCTAAAAATCATTTGCGTTTCTGTACACTAACAATAAACTCTCTGAAAAAAAAATTCTCATTTACAACGTGTTAAAGCAATAAAATACTTGGGAACAAATTTAACCATGGAAGTGAAAGATCTACACAGTGTGACAGTGAAGGAGGAGGTCAAGAAGACATGAAAAAATGGAAAGATACACTTTGTTCACTGGTTGGAAGAGTTAATATTGTTAAAATGTCCACACCATCTAAAACTGTATAGATTCAGTACAACTCCTATCAAAACTCCAATTGCATTTTTCACAGAAATAAAGAATGCTAACATTTGTATGGAGCCATACAAGATACTGAAAAAGGCAAAACAAACCTGGAAAAGGAAAGCAAATATGGAGGCATCACCCTTCTCATTTTTAACTCTATGACAAAGCCATGCAATGAAAACAGTATAGCACAGGCATAAAAACAGACACATAGACTAAGTGAACAGAATCAAGAGTCTAGAAATAAACGTATGTATATATTGTCAATGAAATAGTCAATGGAGAAATGATAATCTCTTCAATAAATAGTGTTGGTAAAATTAGATGGAAACATGCAAAAGAATAAATTGAAACCCTATCTTATATCACCCACAAAAATAAACTCTTTTTTTTTTTTAAAGATTTTATTTATTTATTTGAGAGAGAGAGAGAGCACGCACAAGCAGGCAAAGTGGCAGGCAAAGGCAGAGAGAGAAGCAGGCTTCCTGCTGAGCAAGGAGCCCATTGTGGGACTCAGTCCCAGGATGCCAGGATCATGACCTGAGCCGAAGGCAGCCACTTAACCAACTGAGCCACCCAGGCGTCCCACAAAACAAAACAAAACAAAACAAAGCAAAACAAAACAAAACAAAAAACTCTTAATAGATTAAGGATTAAATGTAAAACTAGGTAAAACTAGAAATAGTTAAAATCCTAGAAGAAAACAGAGGGGAAAAATCTCCTTGACATTGGTTTTAGCAATGATTTGTTAGGTACGACACCAAAACCACAAGCAATGAAAGCAAAAATCAACAACTGAGGCTACATCAAACTAAAAAACTTCTGCACAGCAAAGAAACCATCAACAACAAAAAAAGGCAACCTATGGAATGGGAAATAATATTTGCCAAGCTATATATCTAATAAGGGATTAATACCCAAAATATATAAGGAACTTCTATAACTTGAGAGCAAAAACCAAAAAAACTAATTGAAAATGGGCAGGAAACTTGAATAGACAATTTCCCAAAGAAATATACGTATGACCATCAAGTACATGAAAAGATGTTCAGCGTCACTCTAGTCAGAAAACAGATAAAACAGAACTATGCGATAGCATCCCACAGCTGTTAGAAGGCCTATTATCAAAACAGGAAAAATATTACTAATGCTGATAAGGATGTGGAGAGAAGGAAACCCTGGTGCACTGTTGGTGGGAATGTAAATTGGTTTAGTCACTATGGGAAACAGAATGGATGTTCCTCAAAATGTAAAACATGGAACTACCGTTGGATGCCGAAGTCCCACTTCTGGGTATATATTCAGAGGAGATGAAATCATTATCTTGAAGAGCTCTGCCTTCATATTCTTGTCAGTATTACTCAATAGCCAAAACATGGAAACAACCTAACTGTCCATCAGTGGATGAATGGATGAAGAAAGTGTGTACATACACAATAGAATATTATACAGCCACGAGAAAGAACAAAATCCTGTCATTTGTAACAACATACATGGACTTTGAAGGCATTATGCTAAGTAAAATAAGTCAGAGAAAGAAAAATACTGTATAATTTCACATATATGTGGAATCTAAAAATGCCAAACTCATAGAAACAGAGAATAGAAAATTGTTTGCCCAGGGCTGAGGGGTGGGAAAAATGGGGAGATGATGGTTAAAGAGTAAAAACTTTGCATTAAAAGATAAATAAGTTTCAGCATCATGGTGGTCGTTAACAATACTATATTATATACTTAACAGTTACTGTGAGAGTCCAGCTTTAATGTTCTCACTGTAACAATAAATACAGCGATACTGTAATTATGTGAGGTGAAGAATTGCTTAATTCACTGTGGTAATTATTTTACAATATGTACGTGTATCATTTATGTTATTCAGAGTCCACTTATTTGAAAGTTACTTTCATCCCAAAGCACACTCACAGAAACAACCAGAAAAATATTGGACCAAATATCTTAGCACTATGGCCCTGCCCTGCGAAATTGATGTGTAAAATTAACAAACACACCCACTAATTAACTCTGATTTTGGAGAGAATCACCCAGTCTCTCTCTCTCTCTCTCTTTTTTTTAGTCTGAAGTTCTGTGATTTATGGAGTGCCAACGTGGAATGCCTCAGAGTGAACCATGTAATCACTGAGTATGTCTTCCAGCAATTACAAGAAAAGGTCAAGGTAAAGATCCTGTTGAATACTAAAATCATGTTGAATTTAAAGTGAAAGTTGCTTCAACCCTGGTGAGATTCATCCTGACCCAATGGAAGTTGAATTCTTTGAGATGGATAACCCAAGTTATACTTGCTTTATAAATCTGTCAGTTAAAAACATGTAGTGAGTAAGGGCAGCATTCCATCCTGAGGGGTAGAGAAAATACAATATAGACTCTGCTCTTGAAGGACCTACAAATTAGTAAGGGGGAGAAAAAGTGATAATTAATATAGGATCATAATGCACACACCCACAGGCCCAGACACATTCCTGGTAAGTGTTGTTTTTTCATAATTCAGAGAATGAGATTCTCTATTTTAAAAAGAGAGAGAGAGAAAGAGAGAGAGAATCCTTAACCACCAAAGTCATCTCTCCTGGAGCAAAGGACACTAAGTCTGGGACATGAAGATGGATAGGGTCTGAAAAATCCAAGGCTACTGAGGAGCTGAACAGTGGCAACAAATGCAAAATGAAGAACGTGACACAGCTTGCTGAGAGTAAATACAAGATGGCTTGAGGAAGAAATAAATTTGATAATGATGAGACCTTCAAGTTTCACGAAATTTGCAAATGCCACTTTCAGTTCATTTCACCTTCCATAAATTCAGTGAACTATAACTGCTGAAAAATTTATGAAAGTTCTCCAGACAGTTAATTATCTTCAAAATACAAAAGCAAAGTTTCTAGCTGGAAATCATCACTTCTCTGACCTCTTTAATTTCTGGTCATTTGCATTAGCAACAATTTCAGTTATTTTTCTTCCCTGAGACATTTTACATAAAGTACAAAACAATTTACTGGGTCATAGGAACTCCTGTGTACTTAATAAGAAACATACCAAAACAAACAAACAAACAAAAACATTTCTCTTTGAACTCCAGCTTTGCTCCTGAATATCAGCTTCACAATATGGGCAATCAGGGGGCCCTGAGTGGCTCAGTTAAGTGTCTGCCTTTGGCTCAAGTCATGATCCCAGGGTCCTGGGATCGAGCCCTGCATCGGGCTCTCTGCTTGGCAGGAAGCCTGCTTCTCCCTCTCCCACTCACCCTGCTTGTGTTCCTGCTCTCGCTGTCTCTCTCTGTCAAATAAATAAATCTTAAAAAACAAACAAACAAACAACAACAACAACAAAAAACAGTATTTGCAATCAAAATATGTGTTCCAAACATGGGGGGAACCACAAATCTCAAACAAGTAATGTCATTTACAGCATCATATTTAAGGGTAGGGACTCTACAAAAGTACCTTTCAAGTATTTAGTATTTCATATGGAACATGATAAATATAATAATTTCAAACTATTAAACCTCTTTTAGAAAAGGACAGGCCATCTGGGGTAGTATCAGCTAATTGAGAGAACTGAAAATTTGAGAAATGTAACATTCAGGAGAAGGCCTTGAAAGTGTTTTTTTTAAGTAAAGGTGAGGGTAAAATAGGAAGAAAATGCAATGTTTATGATAACTTTCCCCCCGCCCACCTTAGCATGCTGGAATTTTGCAAAGGCTATCAGATTAAGCCAGGTGTAATAATCTTGTTTGAGCCAAGTTCTAGAAATTTCTTTCCTCCTACTTCATTTTTCTCAATCGTCGTATTAAAAAAAAAAAAAAAGATGATTTCTCTCTGGAAAGCATATTCCTATTCCTTTCCATGAAATGAAATTCAAGCCTCAAATGCTGATAACACTCAGTTATAACAAGCATTCCTGTAAAGGAATATAAATTGTTTTCAGGATTTCTGTGTTATTCACCATGTGGTAGTTATAGCTAATCCAAGCTGTTGTATTTTCAAGGGCACTGCTTCTTTTCAGGGCATAATGCTGATTTTCTTATCTCAGCAATGCTGCCTTCAGTAATTTTTGTGATCTTGATTCTCCTAAATCCTTTTTCGCCAAAATTCAAAACAGTATTTCTTTTGTCCTGATTTTCCTCATGAGTTTAAAATAGCATTTTGACTTTGAGGGTTTCATGTGTACATAACAAAGAAACCTGAAAACTTTCTTCATGGTGTTGTGATGGATTTGTATTCTTCAAAGGGAACTTTAAAAAAAAATCCTTTTGCTGTTACAGGAATCATAAACCTTTCTTGTATCTAAAATAAAAAGCACCTACCAATCCAGTTCTTCAGTAATGTTGGCATATCTTATCCACTCAATTCAGTAATTTAATGACATAATTTTTAATCAAAACTTATGTATTATATCATATTTTTACAAAGTCATGACTTACTGAACTAAGGTGAAACTATCTTGTTATTACTTGACCTTACTAAATATTTTCAACTCTGCATATACTAGGATATATAACCCCCAAAATGTATTAGCCTGATAGATACGTTCCTCTTCCTTTTGGTTTGGTACATATTTTCTACTCTGTCTCCAAGTAAAGTTTTCTAAAAAGTCAAAAAAGGTTGAGCTCCTATTCTATTTCTATAAACCATCCTAATACATCTTACTAGATGGAAAATAACATTACAAACCCCCTTTGGGCTTCAAGATACTGCCAGTTGGACATCTTGACCTCTTACAAAAAAAGAAATGGGAAACATTCAGCACCATATCTTTAACAGGATGCCTTTGATGGATTTAGTTAGACAGGGCTGCAGCTGTCAATTGGAAATGCCTAGTCTACCTTACATTTCTCATTTATCTTTTGCAAGGAAAAAAAATGAGAATTTCTCAAGACAATAGAGAAGTTTTCCCTAAGTGAACAAAAAGGGGAAGTGACAACATGCCCAAGTTTTCAGTTTAAGTCATTTGTTTAGCCTTGTATGTTTGTGTCAGTTATTCTGAACCTATCTCACTGCATAAGATCATGTTATAAAATGCTGAGATATAAAAAATATCACTAATTTGTCTTGGGAAAGTAAACTATGTTTCCTTCAGTACTTAATACTGAATGTACTGTATTTTTTTAATAGTTTAATTTTAATTTTTTAAAGACTTAATGTATTTTAAAATCCCTGGATGGAACTTCTAAATCCTAGAACAGGTCAATTTGAAACGTTGTAATTGTCTTACTATTAAAGTCTATTCTCAGTGTTTAAGAAAATTCTGGACAGGAATGCAAAACCATTTCTTCACTTGGTATATTTCTTATAATTTTAAAACTACCCTTTCCAAATTGTTAAAATGATAAATTTCTAAAATAATAAACCATAGTTTTTGGTGTTAACCACAGCTAATCATTAAACAGCCTATGTAAGCCTGTTTATAAAGAATCTGTTTTTTAGGGCGCCTGGGTGGCTCAGTGGGTTAAAGCCTCTGCCTTCGGCTCAGGTCATGATCTCAGAGTCCTGGGATCCAGGCCCGCATCGGGCTCTCTGCTCAGCAGGGAGCCTGCTTCCTCCTCTCTCTCTGCCTGCCTCTCTGCCTACTTGTAATCTCTCTCTGTGTGTCAAATAAATAAAATCTTAAAAAAAAAAAGAAAGAAAAGAAAAGGAGTGCAAACACACAGAGCAGTGTTTGGAGGCAGCAATATCAGGAAAATGAAGTCGAGGAATCATATTTATGTATTCATTCATTCATCGATACATTCAGGAGCGTCCTATTAAGCATTCATTGGGAAGTCCTGTAAAAGATGTAGCACTGAGTCTGGCTTTCAAGAGCTTATACACTTTGGTATGAGATGAAACATGTGGTTTGATGAATGACTTAAGATAGAACAAGGCATGTTGTTCTAAAGAAGGCATCAGTTCTAAAGAAACTGCAGAGAACATACTAAGGTAGGTCAGAGAAGGAACACAGTGTCAGGCACAAAGTAGCTTCTCAGTATGTCCATACTGAAACAATTTGTGCCGTCCAGGTGAAGCCTTACAAAAGGCTTTCTGTAGCAGTCGGTATTTGCCATTAAAATAAGAGAATTCTTAGATTTTAATATAAGAGCAGGGATTTGAATAAATCAGTGGCAAGTACAAGGACAACAGTTAGAGCTGCTTAATCTGGAGCGAAGACCTGAGAAGTAGATTTATTCTAAAAATCTGTTGAGCATCTGTACTAACCTCGAGTTACAAACTAAAGAAACAGCTCATTTCTTTGTGCCTGTGGCATTTTCAATGATCAGGTGCTAAACATGGTATGGTCATGTCCATTCAACAATTTATTGTGCCCCAAACCTTTTGAATATATATCCTATTTAATCCTCAAAGGCAATTTTAATGACCAGGACAGTTATTTCTATGGATGTGACCTGAGACCCGAGTGATAAAATGTAATCAAATGTAACTCTTTGCATTGCCCTCCATCTTATGTTTTAGAATGTTCTAGGCATTTTCATGACATCCTCAATAAATAATTTTTGAGCAGTTAAAGATTAATAAGGGCATTAAGAAGAATGTAATTCTTGGTCATATTGGTTAAGCATAAAAATATGCTTAACTTACTCAAAGAGTAAGTAGAGTACGTGTGTGTTGGGTTTTCTGTCTTGGGTACAGTGAAGGCTTCAGATGGAAATCCCTAAAATGCTCCAAACTGAAGGGCTTCCACAGAGGCTCTGCTTGTTAAATAGGGGACTTAACGAAACACAGTGAAGAAATGTAAGTGATCGGAGGTTTGGGTGATCATTTGGAAGCTTAATGTCTGAGTCTACAATCCTGGTTTTATCTTTTGGTCATTTGTGGACTCCCTGATTAAACCAGTTTTCCTTCTCTAAGGTATCATAATGTAGGTTTGTGAGGTGATAATGAGAAAATGACAATACTCTGAAGACCTCTTTGGAAGACAGTATCATCCAATGAGTAGAGGTGTATAGTTTTCACATACTGTCAGGTGTCTGTGCATGGTTATGCTGTGTATATATTTATCCAGCTGTGTGATGTATCAGGTGGGTCTAGCTATTTATCCTGCTCTAGATAAGTAGACCTCCCTGTTATCATGCATATGGTAAAATTCATGATTCAACATCCAAAGAGCTTCTTTTTATTTGAAATAATTCTTCACAGGGTATTAAATCTTTAAATAATAGCACTTGATGTTTTAAAAATGCCTTTTAACTTAATGGTCTGAATTTGAAAATAGACATGCATTTCTTTTTTTTTTAAGATTTTATTTATTTATTTGTCAGAGAAAGAGGGAGCACAAGCAGGGGCGTAGCAGGCAGAGACAGAGGGAGAAGCCAGCTCCCTGCCGAGCAAGGAGCCTGATGTGGGACTCAGTCCCAGGAGCTGGGATCATGACCTGAGCTGGAGGTAGCTGCTTAACCAACTGAGCCACCCAGGCATCCCTGAAAATAGACACACATTTCTTTTGGAGTAGGGAATTTTTTTGTCCTATCTTCTTGAAATAGCATAACAGAAAGCCGTTAATTTACTTAGATTCCTACTGAAGTTTCTCAAAGAGACCCCAAAATTTTTATGTGTATGAACTCATGGTATGTTCCTGACATATGATGGTACTTCTATTTTATCTCTTGCTCCATATTAATATATTAAGGCTATATTATAATTTTTAAATGCCTGCCCTTGATATGTATTGCATCAATGTAATATCCCTAATGAAAAGTGATGTAATATCCCTCTTTGGCTCTATGACAAGGAGTAAAATAAAGAAATGTGTTAGGTGCCTCTTAGGCCTTCAGCTAACTCCCTTGATCACAGAATGTACTCTGTAGCACCTGAAGACAGAGTCATTGGTTTCTGCCAAACTTCCATTTACCATTCTTGAACAGTAGCCAATTTGAGATTTGTGCCTTAAGTTGAATGCCTGTGTCTGACATGCATAAAGTAGAATTGCTTCCAGTGCTTCCATGGAAAAGCATCCCTACACAGGAAGTCAGAAGGACATATTATTTTCATGTTAGGAGTAGTAGGGGGAATAAAGAAGAGTTAGCTCTGATTCCAACATACAGATCAGAGTTACTCTTAGCCAGAAAGCACTTTTCTCTTCAAGCTTATTTTTCCTATCCCTGTACTAAATCATTATTGATGTTTTTGAAAATCTTAAATCTTGCTAAGAGTTATATGGGCTTTGAGAAGAAACTATAGCACAGTTGGATTTTTTCTCCCTTTCTGTCAGTGGAATAAACACAAGAACAAACAATCATGAATTTACAAACAGGAAACTACATGTGTTTTCTGAATGACGGGCCATACTGAAGACTGTTTTTAATATGTGTTTGTGCTTGTGGGTATCATCTGAGAGTTTAGAAGGTAGTGTGTATATATATTCTTACATATGAAAGTTATCAGCAAGAAAATAGAAGTTATCCATATGAAACAAGTACATAGGAAAATTGTCTATGTTGATTTTTCTGAATGTCACTTAATATCCGACCAAAAGTAAAAATCTGTAGGAAGCAAATTTGGGTGGGAGGCAGAATGTGTAGTTTTCCAAGGGATAGATCTTTATATTTCACCAAAGCAAGACCACCCACCAAAGCCCACTGACTTCCTGAGTTTAGAAGGTGCATTCTGTATTCTCATAGCAGTGAGATCACGTTTAACTACAGGCTTTTTAGGGTATAGTCAAAAAGCTGTTGATAACAAAACCTCTGGTACTTAGAAAAGAAGTTTATCATGCTGGAGGCCTCTGGGTTCAGTCCCATCAGCTAACAAAAGAGTGTCATGAGAGTGTCATGAACCTATTTTGAAATTCAGTTAATTTGACAAGAAAAATACATGTTTTCTGTCGTCTACTTTTATTTCTTTCCACAGTACATCATGGCATGAAATTTTACCACAAAGAGCACAAATGGATTGCAACAGAAACGTTCTACCGAGCCCAAAAGAGTTAGATCTAGTGTAGAGTATGTAATTTGATTGGACACATTAGTAAAAAACAAGGACTACTTTCCTAAATTGGAAACTTAGATGGTGAAATTTCCAGGCTAACATAGTAAAAGTTTGTTGTGTGTCTGTGTATGTTGTAGTGCAGGAAAAGAGATCAAGTTCATTTTAATGAAATTAGCCAAAAGCTCACATGAACACACAAAAAACTTTTTTTTAAAGGTTTTATTTATTTATGAGAGAGAGAGAGAGAGAGAGAGAGAGCATGAGAGGGGAGAAGGTCAGAGAGAGAAGCAGACTCCCCATGGAGCTGGGAGCCCCATGCAGGACTCCATCCCAGGACTCCGGGATCATGACCTGAGCCGAAGGCAGTTGCCCAACCAACTGAGCCACCCAGGTGCCCCACAAAAAACTTTTTAAGGTGCCTTTCATATTTAGGTAAATACCAAGAATGGGGATCTTTAGGATATTAGGGTCCACGCAAGCCATGGATTTTATAGAATTGTAGAAAGATCTGTGGAATAAAAATAATATGAGACAATTTAGATAACCCCAAGATTTCTGCTTAGACGTACATGTTTCCTTGGCAGCATCTTTATCCTTAATGATTTACTTAATATCTTACTTTATATTATATTCTCTGATAGATTCGAAATTCACGAGGATGGGAAATGTGTTTCACTTACTACTATACCCAGTACCCTGGATGGTATCTGGCCTCTGGTAGGCACTGAATAATATTCCTCCTCTCCATCCTTGCCCCCACAGTGATAAACTTGACCTTTCCTCCTATCTGTGTTTGTTCTTCCTGTCATTACTGAACTGCCTGCTGAAGGTGTCAGAATCATACTCACCAGGCACTCAGAAGCCATACCTTCAGCCAGATTTCCACAGTTTCTGTCTTCCGGTGATCCCAAATTTGGACAAATTCTCTCAAATTTTCCCCTTTAATCTTTTGATTCTACATTTCACTTCCTACTGAGGACTTTGATGGTCTCTCTCCAACATGAAGCCTGTGTTGATGAAAGCGTGGATAGTGATATAGATTCCATTTTATGCTGTGTTCCTGCTGTGTGGTGTTGCATGTTTCCTTTCCTTCTTCCTGCCTTTTTTTTTTTTCAGGGATGGGGTTTGCTCTCCTTAGCTTTAGGCATCACAATTGAATTCCCTCATATCAAACCAGACTTTCAAATGTGTAAGATGTCAGCAGTATTTCCTGAAAGTTCTAGGGCCTGCTCTGAATATATACAAAGGGAAGATTAATAATACTATCACCCAAGAAATGATATTACAAATGAGAACATATCTAAGTCAATAAGATCTTCAAAACAGCTACAAATGGATGTCACTAAGAGATCCAAGTCGAGGAAGCTTCCCCAAGTAGGAAGTTGGGCTGATAAGCCTTTATTCACCTTTCAGAGTCCAAGGCTGATTACGTTTAGTTTTCCTAAATAGACAACATGATGATACTAGTTTTGTAAATATCTAAGTTTATTGGTATCAGAGACAATGTAAAGGAATTTCTGGTTTCTGGTAATGGCCGCCAAAGTTATTCATACCACCCATCCCTCAGCAAAAATAATTTTAACTACCATGTGAAATACTTCTTAACTTTTTTTTCAAAGCAAGGGTAATGTGAAAGGATAATAGGGAATCACTAGGATAAAACTGAAATTAGGAAATTAGGAACCACAGGCGCCAGCAATGATTCAAACTATTTTTTTTATCTGGACGACATTTGCTGGTGCCAGGCACGGTTGACAACATTTTAAAGAAAAATCAACAAAACAACCATCATGATGGAAGACTGAATATACTTCTTGGATACAGAATCACTGATAGAATAATAGATCAAAATTGGTAGGATAGGGAACATTGAAGCAGCACTACTAATAAGCTTGAGTTAATATAAAGAAGCCATAGAAAACTGTCACTTATCTTCAGTGAATATCTATCTAGTTTTTCTTTTCCCATTCTTTTATTTTGACCTTATTGTGTTTTTATATTTTAAGTCTGTCTGTTGTAAACAGACCAAAGCTATCTTTCTAAAAGTCTGTTCTTACAATCTCTGTCTTTTATTTGACAACTTTAGAGATACTGTATATAATAGCATTTTTAGGCTTTTAAAAAATCATATTCCCAGATGTCTGGGTGGCTCGGTCAGGTAAGCGTCTGCCTTCAGCTCAGGTCATGATCTCAAGGTCCTGAGATCGAGCCCCCTGTCAGGCTCCCTGCTCAGCAGGGAGTCTGCTTCTCCCTCTGCCTGCCTTTCCCCTGCTTGTGCATGCTCTCTCTTTCTATCTCTCTTTCGGAAGAATAGATAAAATCTTTTTAAAAAATCATATTCCTTTCTTCTATTTTTCCTGCTTTGTTTTGGTTTTTTTATTTCTTCATGTCTTGCTTTTTTTTTTATGGTGGGATGGATGGCTAAGTTCTCTCTTTTGCCTTATTCTTTCTTTTATTTTTTCACATCTTTTATAAAGTTACCATTCCATTTTTTCCTTTGGTTCAAACCCTTGATAATTTACCACACGTACTAATGAATTGTGGAGTATATCCATATCCTAACCTCTTCTAACACAGTAAAATTATAACTCTCTAATTATATTACCTTTCTGACTTACTCTTTTATAAAATTTTCTGTCTTTGTCTCTGTCCTATGTATTCATCTCCCTCTTTTTCCCCACCCCCCTCTTTCTCTCTCCGCACCTAGTTAAATGCTCTGTTGGGTTTTTCCAACAGAAAAGCTGAAGCTTTTCACAAATGTCTGATGAGTCTTGGCTGCTAGTTCCTATTTAAGAGAGAGGCATGAAAAGGCTCTGGTTTTCGAGCAGGCTTTGACACTAATGGATCTCCCTTCAATATGAAAATGAAGCCCTCTGGCCACCCGTATTTCAGTATCTGTGGGTCTTTTCTTTGAGAACTTTGAGCTGTCAAAAAGAAGACAACATGGGATGAAATAAAACAGGCAGTCAATACTATTATAATAGAGAGATTGAACTCAGTTCCTCTGCTATGAAAGATGGGAGAGCACTGGGGTAACCTACTGGGAGAGTACTAGAGTTTGATGGGAGGAGGCTGGTCAGTGGGATTAGATCACCTGGGTTAGCCCATTGACCACCCATGGAAGTTAGACTCCTACCCTCCCACAGAGATTGGGAGATAGAGGCAGTCTTTCTTGATGATTGCATTTCAGAGGGATAACTTCTGTGTCCTGGAAAAAGACATTCCTGGGTGGCTGAAGATTTATATGTCAAAGAGCAAAGAAAGAACTTGGCATTGCAAGTTTTCCAAAGTAAGTGTTCTAAGGAAAGGAAGGTCATGGGCCTTTGATCAGGACGAAACCTGTCTAAAGTTCAGGGGAAGTGAGGGAAACATTAACCTTGGTCAGAGGTTTAAAGAAAAGTATTACACGAACGGAATTGTCTGCTTTCTGAGAATGAACAGGGAGGAAGTGTGGGGACCTCATAGTTTACTCGCAGACTTGTCCACGTTACCCCCCAGCATCAGCCCTGCTCTGCAACACACCCTCCTCTGTGAGGATGGATACTGATGCTGGGGTTTCTGCAGTCAGATAACCTCTGGTCTCCTGCAAGCATTGGGGTGGGGAGTGTCTGGTTGTATGGTATTGGGACAGAGACTTCTAGCATTTCACCATAGTCTTTCCATCCCAAGCCTCATCCTGGCCTTCAGCATTCCCAGAAACTCTCTAGGGCTCTAATTGGCACTTTTCCTCCTCTTTCTTTCTTTCTTTCTTTCTTTCTTTCTTTCTTTCTTTCTTTCTTTCTTTCTTTCTTTCTTTTTTTTCTTTTCTTTCTTTCTTTCTTTCTTTCTTTCCTTCCTTCCTTCCTTCTTTCCTTTCTTTCTTTCCTTTCTTTCCTTTCTTTCAGAATTCATTTTATTTATTTGACAGAGAGACAGCCAGAGAGGGAACACAAGCAGCAGGAGAGGGAGAGGGAGAAGCAGACTCCCCGCAGAGCAGGGAGCCTGAGGTGGGGCTTGATCCCAGGACCCTGGGATCATGACCTGAATGGAAGGCAGACGCTTAATGACTGAGCCACCCAGGCGCCTCTCATTCTGCCTTTCTAGAAGTATTTAAACTTTAGCCTTCTCTTCTTATTACTTCTCTGCTGTCTGTCTTCTGTCTTCCCACAACTGGTCAGATTCTGTAATCTGCTGTCTCATTTATCATTGCCTCAGTCCTACATGGATATAACTTTTTGTGTGATAATGGTTCCCTTTCTTCATTAGATTCCAAATATTCATGTGAGCATAAAAGTGAATACATGTCATTGCCTTAGTATGATAAACTATAACCGTAAGCCCTTGACTTCCAACTGTAATTCACATGCAACCCTTCCTAGCCTACAGCATGGCAAGAGATGGCCAGAAGTGAAAAGAGTTGGATTGTACCTGATACTCTTGCTTTCTGTGAAAATAAGTACTACGTGGGTAAGCGCGCAGGGTTCATGACGGCAGAATGTACCCAAAGGTTGTTCTTGCTGGTAATGGGGATCACACAAGACGCCTGAGGACCTGTCTTCACCTTGCCTTTGAAAGAACATTCTTGCAAATGGTGTTTCTTCATGATGCTATATTAAGTATAAAAAACATAAAACTGGGCCTATAAAATGATATTATAAGTGAGAGAACCAAGAATTTGAATTATTAATATTTTCAATAAAAAATTGAAAACGTCTCAAAGGGCAAATAAAAATCCTGAAATTATTATTTTTTTAAACAAGCTCTGAGGGAAAACTACTGAGATTTAAGAGTTAAGTTTCCCAGAAAAGCCCACAACAATTGGGACAGGAGCAGAATATTTATGAGAAATGTCCGTGAGTTGACAAAGGGAACTGTTTCCACAAATCACATGTGTTCCAGGCAAAATTACAGTAAGGAACATGCTGGCATTAACTCTGGAATTTCAAACATCAATTTTAAAAATCCTAAAGGCTTCTTATGTAGGGAGAGAGAAAAATGTAAGAATGTTGTTACCTAAAAATAATTGCAAATTAGGCTGACTTCAGAATTCAGACTTAAAATCTAGACTCCAGTAATGTGTTTTATTGTGTTGTTTTATTTTGTTTCATTGTTTTGTGGTTTTTATTTATTTTTTAAGACTCAATGATGAGAACACAGGATACAGAAATGTTTATATACTCTGGTCCCCAGTGGGTCAGATAAAAAATTCGGAAAAATAAGAACATTGAGAGAAATTATGCCAAAATATTAGTAGTGGTTGCTTCTGATTGGTGACAATTTTGTTAATGTAGATTCTGATATTTTATAATTTTTTGCTACTTTTTAGATGTTCTAAAATGGCCATGTATTATGATAATAACTAAGAAACATACAGTTAGAAACTAAAGAAAAAGGAAAAAAACATTTTTTTCCCAATAACATTCTTCTGGGCTAAGATATTTCCAATTGGGATCATAAACTTCTGAAGCCATTTCTTGAGTTCACTCATTATTAAGCTCTGGCTATACCTTAAAGACTCAAGTAAGCCTGTGACATTTTAATCAAGCATTAGATGAATTTGACAATCTTACGGACTTAAACTTTTAAAAATTCAAAATGAAACTCACTGAAACTTTTGGAAAACTTCCAAAATCCTGTTTTAGGTGAAGGTTTACCTTTACCTTAAGACATATTTTAACCTCCACTCAATCAATGGATGAGAAGTGCCATTCAAGATTTGGAAATAGACAGTTGTGTTTATGAGGTTTAGATCTTTTTTCTACTGGTATATTTTATGAAAGAGAAAATTGGACATGGTACCCTTAGCGACATAGCTGAAGGTTGGCCAAATTCAGTATATACCCCCTTTCCCCACCCCGTCAATGGGATAAATGAGAATATGGAGTTGTTTGATGTTCTACCGGAAAGGATACTCCGTAGCAAGGTACAATATAAAGCAGGTGTTACAACGTGCTCTACCGGGCAGGATGACAAGTGATGGCTTCCCCAGAGTCATAGCCAAAGACAGATTTAGTGAATCTTGCTTTATGATGGGGAATCCACACACCCGGGCTGCAGATTAAACTCTGCCTGCTGAAGTGAGAGTATTTGCATTTTCACTCCCAAGAGAGCTTTCATCAAGTGGCAGGAGACAGTGAAACTCTGAAGTCGGCATATAACACAGTCACCACCTGATGATCTCTATCAAGAGGACTACAAAATCAAATTAAGACCTCGGAAAACAACAGATGTAAGAATCTTGCAAATCCCTCTGGTTTTGAAGACATTACTATCTCCAAGGGGGGGAAAGTACAGAAACCTTGCAAGGTGATCCAAGTAATAGCTGGGCATTCCAGCAGGTTCCAAATGTTCTTTGCATTTACATGTTTGCAGAATTAATGCTCCTTGGAGATCATCTATCAAAGGGTATAGCTTGCTGACATTTTCGGTCGCTTGTGGCCTCAGTGATGACAGTGTACTCATGTTAGGCCTTGAAAACGGAATGAAACTACCCGCAATGGCTTCAGCTTCTACTTAAGACAAGGATGTTTCAACAGATTTTAAAGAAAGAAAGACAGAAAAGAAAACAAAGAGAATGCCGTGGTAAGGAGACTGTGATTCTGATTCTAATTTCTTCTCCGGATATAAATGCCTCAAATCTGTAAGCAAAGTCTTCTAATTTCTACACCCCCGTAGTTTTTCTTCAACTGTACGATAAGGATAGTAGTATCTATACTTCCTATATTATTCCTGTTCCAATTAAATTCTGAATAGGTTTTCCATGGAAATATTCCAAAATTATTATGGAACAAATATGGTCAAGAATGACCAAGACATGTACACTCATCCTAATAAAATAGTATTCACATTCTTTTTTTAAAAAGATTTTTTAAATTTATTCATTTGAGAGAAAGACAGAGCACACAAGCAGGCGGAAAGGCATAGGGAGAAGCAGACTCCCCACTGAGCCAGCCAGGAGCCTGATGTGGGGCTCAATCCCAAGACCTGGAAGTCATGACCTAAGCCAAACGCAGACACCCATCCATCTGAACCACCCAGTGCCCCAATATTCACATTCTTATTCCTTAGGGGAGAGGGACTGAAACATCTGACAGTAAGTCTCAAAGATTGCCATAACCCTTTGCCGTTAAATATTTCTCTCATGTAGCTACTGAACAAATTTTAAAAATTTAACATTGATATATCATTATTATGTAATAGAGTGCACACTCATATTTCACCAATCATACTCACAATGCTATTTCTCTCCTTTAATATGGAACAGCCTCTCCCCTTTTTGTTTTTTTTTTTTTTGGTCTTTCATGATGTGTTCTTGTGTTTGAAAGAGCACAGGCCCAGTGGTTTGTAGCGTACCCCCCAGTCTGGGTTTTTCTCATTGTTTTTCCATTATTTAATTCAGTTTATGCATTTTTGTCAGAAATCTTACTTATGTGATGTAACATCTTTCTCAAAGCAACATATTTGGAAGCACTTGACGTCAATTTGTTCTATTCTTGGTTCTATTAACATGATCAATTAGTTTGGGTAGTTTCTGCCAGATTTCTTTGCTTTAAAAGAAATAGCTTTGTAATTGGTCACTAACCAGTTGGCCAGCTACTTTAAAACTATATAAATATTTTATTGGTCAACAAACTTGAACTTCTGGTTTTAGCATCCAGCAGTGTGATATTTATCCCTATCCATTTTTCTTGGGTTTTTTGTTTTTGTTTTTGTTTCTGGTTTTTTTGTTTTTTTGTTTTTAGGGGTTTGTTTGTTTTTGTTTTTTGTTTGTTTTGCAAATCGGTGGTTTTCTCTCCTTTGATAAAGTCAATGCATATATTAGGACTCTCAGGAGCCTGGTGCATGTCACAAATCTGAACATAAGTAAGTCAGCATGCATTTATGGGAAACACCTTGACAAGGAATTATAACATAAACCAATCAAAATCCTCCCACTCGCCTTTTAGCTGGCTCACCTTACTGTGGAGAGTAGGACCTACTAGGCTTCTAAGGAAATCCCTGACCTCCTCAGCAAACATAGTCTGTTTCCCAGTTGCCTACTGTAATTCTCTGTGAGACTTACACACGCCCTGGATCCCCCAGCACGTGTGCTTCCGAGGCACTGCGCTCTCCCGATCCATGGATTTTTCCCCCTTTGAATGAAGGACGCTAAACTCGTTACTAAATTGTGTTATTTTTGTCATTTGACCCAACCCTTCCAATTTTAACATCTATTCATTACTTGTTTATTGGTATAAGCGTCGTTTATTTTTCCAGTGTTATACGCATTACAGTCATTATTCATTTTTGATGCTTAAATTGTTCTAGATTTGGCCAGTGGAAGCCCCATCAAACTGGTTCCTGTTTGGTTCCTTTTTTTTTTTTTTTTTTTTGGACTCTTTGGAGTACAGAGACTCAGGCTCATCTCAGGCTTTCCCTGAACCAGCCTGGGATTTCCTAATAGCCCTGGTTCCACTTAGTAAAGAACCATATTTCGAAACCAGGAGCTCGGGGTCCATGTTGTTTTGGGGCATCATTTCTTCTAGGTTCAAAAACACCTTTTATACCTAAGAGAAAAAACTAATACCAATTTTTTGTATAAGAATTTTAAAGCAAATTAAGATAAAAACAAGTCAAGGAGGAGGATGAAAGTGGGAAGTATGTCCTACTGCTAGTGGAAGTTTAAACTGTTGTGGAAAACCATCTGTCAGTATGCAATGAGGTTGAAGATATTCATACCTGTTAAACCAGCGATTTCTTTTTTAGGCATCCACCCTGGGGATGCTGCTGCGTCACTGCAAAAAGAGGCATGTTCAGGAATGTTCACTTGGCATTACGGATTAACGTAAAATTATGGGCTGTGATAAAGAAACTCTGGTGTATTTATCAGTTGGAGCCCTTTTTAGCAGTTGGAATTCATGGATTAGAAATACATGTTTTAATAGGCAATGCAAACCTAAAATGTAAAAATGAAAAAAAAAGCTCTATGAAAGATATCTATAATATGATATTATAATTTGTCTAAAACAGACAGCAATGTTACTTATGGTGTACGTGTATACCCACATGCATTTCCATTATGAAAACATGAATTAGAATGATAAGGGCCATCTTCAGGTTAATGGTTGCTTTTGGCAAAAGGAGAGTGGAGGCAATTAGATAAAGCTTCAGCTCTCCCTCTTAAGTTGCATTGCTTTACTATTAAAAGCAGAAATAGATAATTGTGCAGATTTTCAAATGTTTTATAATTTATAAAAATTTAAGTGCTTACATATTATCCTATGGGATTTTATCTAGCAGTACAGACATTTAGCAGAACTCTTTCTTTTTAAGAATTTATTTATTTCACCGAGAGCACAAGCAGGGGGAGCAGCAGGCAGAGGGAGAGGGAGAAGCAGACTCTGCTGAGTGGGAGCCTAATGCTTAAAGGACTGAGCCCCTTACCAGAGCCCCTTACCAGAACTTTTGAGAAGGAAATAGGTAGAACAATGATGAAACCCAGAAATCCAGAAACTGAGGAATGTTAGATCTTTTCCAGCCTAAGTGTTTTCTTTTTTGGAGAATGTGTACCTTCCCCACTCCCCACCTCCCCACCCCACCCTCCCCCACCCCACCTCTGTTTTCCAGTAAGGCACGAAAATGTGGAATCCTTGCAGTATCTTCCTGTGAGGGAGAATGGTGTCTGCAACACGTTGGTCAATCATTTTGAGCTGCAGTGGAAGTAAATGTTAACATTGCCACGAAATGCATATATACATTGTATTGCGTCCTAGACTAGGAAATGTTTAGAAAATTTAACATTCTGGAGAAGGAAGGTCATTTCAACTAATCTAGTGTTCGAAGATATTAGAGGAGGCAGAATTAGAAACCAGTTGTCTGAGGGGAAATTAGCCTTACAGAAAGAGAATCAAACCTGGCAGATCTAAAGTACAGGCCAAGGAAGTACTTATTAGTAGGAACAGCATGGCAAGGAGAAGGTGGTATTCAGTGAGCAGCAGGCCAGTTACTTTCACAGGACATAATTATGAGATAATAAGACAATTTTCTCTCCCACACACACAAAAAGTATACATGAGAGAGGAAAAGGGAGATTTGTTCTAAACTCGTGTGTGGGTGGACAGGCACAAGGAATAAGCCAGCACAAATCAGAATGGGGCAGGACTTTGAGGTGTATGGAATAATATGAACAGTATTAATTAAATCATTCCTAAGTGCTAGATTCTAACGCCGGTTCCAATTACTTAATGACCTTTAGTGAGACACCTGACTTCCTGAAACCTCGGCTTTCTCATCTGTAAATAAGGAGGATGTACTCAAATGTCTACTTCCTTTCCCACCTTAGCATTTATGATTCTATGAAATTCAAATCATTTAATCAATAGATATGGTATTTATCAAGTATCTGCCATGTACAAAGTATCCTTCTAAGTTCTTTAAATGTCTCCTCTTACATCATGAGGTAGGTTTTACCAGCTTTTTTGGAGAAGACCCAAAAGTTTGTTAAGATTTAATGACTTGCTCAAGATCCCTGAGCTTGTTAGTGAGGGAGCTGGAATAGATGGGGAATACGAAAAGTTCTTGCCTGAAATATTTTTCCATATAAAGACTTACTTGGGTAAGCAAGTGATATATAATGCATAGAAATCATTTTATGAACTTGCTCCTCATGTGTTATACCTTAGTGTGAATTGTGTTAATAAGGACATATTTATCTGCAATACCTATATTTCTCTGACAGGGTAGAGAAGAAAGAAGGAAAAACATGAAGGGTATGGTAGGGAAGTACATAGAGCTGTAGAATGGGGGATTTCAAATAACCCAAGAGCAGCACAAAAAGTCACTGGGGAGCTTATAGGACAGGGAAGAAAAACTGAAGATGTGAAAAGAGCTCAAAAAAGAATTCCATTGAGAAAAAGGGCTCCATCTGATAAATACACCAGAGCTTCTTAATCACCGCCCATATTTTGGCTCTAATCAGTGATGCCAAGTGAACTTTGCAGAATATGCCACGTTTTGCAAGGATGCGACTGGACCCCCAGAGTGAAAACCTAAAGAAGCAACAGAAGGTATCAAAAGAGCTTGATATGTGAGATTTCAGAATTAACCCTTGTAATCAACCTACAGAAGCTTGGAGCATGCTCTACCTGCCTTGCTGGTATTTAGTAAATCCTGTCAAAGCGAGAAATGGCCTTCCTCTCCCTTTTCCCTTGCTTATTTTACTTTCTAATTCGTAGGAAAAAATATTCAAGTTCAGTGATAGAAAGAATGGATAATATCAGTATTATTCCCTCAATTTAGATTCCTGAGAAATATTTCCCCTACACACACACACACACCCCTTTATCTAAAATGGGGCAAGAGAGTTTTTTCTTTAATTTAGGCAAAAAGCTCCTTAGTTCCAGCTATCTGACTATTTTAAGTCAATGATGATTTGGATCTGAACGAAGGGGACATATTTTTCTTTATTCAAGAAGGCTGACTTAGACGCACACTCTAAAAGACTCTGATGGCCGTGCTTAAATTATTAGAGGCCTTGGTGAGTCAGTTGTTTTCTGTTTCTGGATCATTTACATTTGTCTGTTTATTTGTTTGATGGTGTTCATATTCTAGCTACTGGGTTCAAGTACCAGCATCACGGTTCTAAATTATATTTCAATCCATGCTTCATATAAACGACCTGGTAGAAGGATGCAATAAAAGTGTACTTTGTAATACTGAGTCTACTCATGCCATTATAGAAAGTACAATGTCAGCACTTTCATTTCCATTATACACCCTATTTGTTCAGAAATTATATACAGAGCCATAAAAATTTGCTTGGCTGCGAGGTATTAGCTCAGCCCATGGATAAACAATTAGATAAAAACCATAAAATGGCTAAGACAATTGATTAAGAGTAAAGTTTGGGCCAACTGTGTATGTGACCTGGGTTCAATGTCATTTAGAAACTCTTTCTGCCATAACAAGAAGGGAGCTATGAGACAAGGATTCCCAGGCTAGAGAAAAAATAACAAGGCATAGACACAGATTCCTGAGGCTGGTTGCTTATTGGATAGCTTTGCATATTTCTTTGCTTCATTTGTGAAGTAAAAGGAATTAAGGTGAGAGTAAAATTTCTACTTTGATGATATTTTGGTATATCAGGAGAGCTTTTGTGTGACCCAAAGATCAGGAAAATTGTCTTGAAAGCTCCTCAGCATAGAAAATGGTCCATCTTATAAATAAAGGAGTGGAAGAATTCTAGAGGACCAGTATCAATCAGTGCTCTTTTGTTTCTTTCTTATCATTGTCTTTTATAGTTTGGTAAATATTAAGTAAGAATCTAGGTACTGCTCTTGGATTTCTCAACCATCTGGTGGTGTTTTAGACAGCCTGACTACAGCAACAAAATATCACAGACTGGGTAGTTACACAGTAGACCTTTATTTCTCATAGGTCTGAGGTTAGAGTTCTGAGGTTAGAATTCTGAGGTCAGGTGTCAAGCTAGTGCGGGCCCTTTTCTTGGCTTACAGATGAACTCCTTCTCTCTACGGGAGACAGAGGAAGTGGGGAGGGTCTGGTCTCACTTCTTACTCTTGTAAGGATACCAATCCCATCCTTGGGGAGGACCAAGGACCTGCTCATTACCTCATCTAAATGAGTCACCTCCCAAAGACCTCTCTTTTAAACACCATCACACTGGGTATTAGGATTTTAACATAAGAACTTGGAGGGCATAGATACAAACATTCCGTCTATAACATACAGTTAGGTTTTCTCTGATTTGTTTGAAAAGATCAGATAAAGATTCCGAAAGCTTCGGTGATCACTTACATTGGACAAGACCTGGTTGCACACCCAGGATGACTGACATGGTTAAAATCAATTGAACTATTTTATTTCTCATTCGGGTCACTGAAGGATGGTCCTCCACTACTCTCTAAAAAAAAAAATGTTTTAAAGTACTAAATGTTAAAAAAAAAAAAAGCCCTCATATAAACACTTTGGAACACTTAACGCTCTGTTATATTCTTATAGCCTTACTGTTAGGATTTAAATTTCTATTCTGCAACTTAATAGGTATTCAGTTATGGGCAAGCCACTTAACCCCTCCATCATTTTAGCTTCCTCATCTCTCATATGAAGATAAAAATAGTACCCAGCTCAGATGTTGTTACAAGTATTACAGTAATTGATGAATACCTAGAGTAATGCTTGACACATAGTAACAATTAAATAATTGTTAGGTGGGGAATGCAACGCTTGTTTTGCTGGACCATGTTCTCCTAGCAAGGGTTCTCCGAACCCATATATCCATAGATTTAAAAAAAGCTTCACAGTCCCATTGACCAGAAAAGAAATCCCTATCCTATTACTCTAGATTGTCCCAAGTGTCTGTGGCATAAAAGAAAAGCAAAATAAAAAGAGGGAGACAATCCATTCTTTCCTCTTTGAGTTTCAACTAATATGCTTCATTTGAGAATACAAAAATAGGATATCCATTCTTTTAAAGTTGTGTAAGTTCATTGTCAAGTGTTAAATAATCAGACGAGACATTAAAATACTTACCTGAACTGTTACTAATAGTTGTTGCTTTTTTTCTTTTAAAAAGTTGAAATGCAACTATTAATGTCACAGTCAGTACTTTTTCTAGAACATTTCACAAAATTTGTTCTCAAAGGTAAAGTTATATTTAACCAAAATCAACTTATTCTTTACCATCACAAAAAAATATTTTTAAAAAATTAAATATGGATTTGCTTCAGTCAAGTCTAGACTGACTTGTAAACTGATTTAGGAAAAGTATAATTTGCTCAAAAGAAAATTAATATTTCCTTTGGCTTTTCTGAAAGAGGCAGCATTCAATTTTTCTCATAGACAATTATGAATTTCATTGGAAGAGTTGATTAATCCAAAAGCAAATTGGTTTGGCTTATATAAAACTGTAAAGCTGCTTAAATTAAATCAAAGTATTAGATTTAATGTCTTCANTAATCCAAAAGCAAATTGGTTTGGCTTATATAAAACTGTAAAGCTGCTTAAATTAAATCAAATTAAAGTATTAGATTTAATGTCTTCATTTTTTTTAAGATTTTTTTAATTTATTTGACAGAGAGAGATCACAAGTAGGCAGAGAGGCAGGCAGAGAGAGAGGAGGAGGAGGAAGCAGGCTCCCTGCTAAGCAGGGAGCCCGATGTGGGCCTCAATCCCAGGACCCTGAGATCATGACCTGAGCCGAAGGCAGAGGCTTTAACCCCCTGAGCCACCCAGGCACCCAGATTTAATGTCTTTAAAGACAAAAGCATTAAGCACATTTTGTTTGGCTGAGAAATATAGGTGTCTCATACATACACCTTTATTTTNAGAGAGGCAGGCAGAGAGAGAGGAGGAGGAGGAAGCAGGCTCCCTGCTAAGCAGGGAGCCCGATGTGGGCCTCAATCCCAGGACCCTGAGATCATGACCTGAGCCGAAGGCAGAGGCTTTAACCCCCTGAGCCACCCAGGCACCCAGATTTAATGTCTTTAAAGACAAAAGCATTAAGCACATTTTGTTTGGCTGAGAAATATAGGTGTCTCATACATACACCTTTAAACGGAAGAAAGGAACAAGGTCTTCTCTTGCAAATTGTTCCCATTTGTAGTATTAAGTAAATAATCATATTATTTGGTGTTGTTATGAAGGAATCCATAAAACTTAAGTCCATTCACCACATGGTACTTCCGTCACAACATAAGAATGTAACCTACAAGGGGGATTGAACCTATAGAAGGAAATTGCTGGTGTACAAATGTTTTCTGGTGCTCACGCTGTGTGCTTGTCCCTGTCACTGTGGGGTAAATCCCAACAACTGCTCTACTTCCAACAGGCTGCAGACAGAGATCAATTCAATAAACTCATATGGACAGAAGGTGAAGAGTGCCAGTTCTCCAGCAAAGTTCTTGGCACAGTGAAGACACTCCAGACAGAAAACCACCATCGCACATGTCTGGGGATAAACAGAAATGAAATGAAGATAGAGGACACCACTGACCACCTAAAGCAGAGGACCTGCTCCAGAGCTAAGATGATGAACCACTGTTCTCCATGACCACCCACTTAGGCCTTCATCACTAATGCCTGCAAGATGAGGGCCACCAGTGGATCTCTCTCATACCTGTACTACCTTACCTCCCCTTCTAGCCTTTTGCAGAATACAAGAACACTGCAGCTTGTGCATGTTGTAACTTCCTACAAGCCCATAAGTAAGTCCTATTTCCATTGTGTGTGAGAGCTGGAAGAGGACCAAGTGAGCACTACTTTGGGAGCAAGTTTTCCTCTCTAAAACTTCCATGAAAAGATCTAAATCAGGAAGAAACATGAGTAATAAAAGGAAAGTGGGATCCACAGTGCAAATGATAAGAAATTTCAACTAAGCCTAGAGAACACGAGATGAAATGAAGGAAAAACAAGTTGCCTCCTGTTTGCCCAAGAATAGTCTGCTTAAGAATAACTGAAGCCAGGCGCCCGGGTGGCTCAGTGGGTTAAAGCCTCTGCCTTCAGCTCAGGTCATGATCTCAGGGTCCTGGGATCGAGCCCCACTTCNNNGAGCCTGCTTCCTCCTCTCTCTCTGCCTGCCTCTCTGCCTACTTGTGATCTCTCTCTCTCTCTCTCTCTCTCTCTCTCTCTGTCAAATAAATAAATAAATAAATCTTAAAAAAAAAAAAAGAATAACTGAACNCTCTCTCTCTCTCTCTCTGTCAAATAAATAAATAAATAAATCTTAAAAAAAAAAAAGAATAACTGAAGCCAAAATGGTCAGATCCTGTCCACATCTTTGACTGATACTATAGGCTCAGGGGCGAGGCCAGTTGTGGGACCCATTTCAAACCAACTGATGACTGTGGCAAGCTGCTTAAATTAAATCATCTTGCAGGCATTAGTGATGAAGGCCTAAGTGGGTGGTCATGGAGAAGAGTGGTTCATCATCATCATCTTAGCAAATATCGTTTGCTAAAACGATATTGAGCAAAAAGTCTCATGCTCTGTAAAATGGACTCCATGGGGACTGGCTTCGGACCAGAGAAGCCCTGGCAGGATCTACACAGGACTCCTGATGGTCTTGGGAAACACAAAACAGAAACCATTCATTGCAGAGCCACACTTTTTAATTCCTGCTCTCATTTTCTCACTCTTCCCAGGTTGCCATATCCCGGGATTTGCATAGTAAATGCTTTAAATCCAGATGAAAGCTGAAAGAAATAATAGATTTACTGTAATTTAAAATAGATATCCTTGCCGATCCCAAAGGAAGTTCCTTTCTATTTCAACATATTCATCTTTATCAATGAGATTAATACTTGCACAGTAAATAGGAAAAAAATACCATATCTTGAAAAGAATAATACAATATGTTCCAAAGAAACCAGAGCAAATACATCTTCTGAAATAGAATAGCGCAAAGAAGAAAATGACATTTTCAAATGTTTTATGTGTATTTTTAATAAGATTTTGAGATACTGCATCTGTGAAACCGCAGTAGCCCTATGCAGAAAAGAGGTGAGGAAAATCATTCCTTCAGCAAGTATTCCTTGATCAGCTGCCCTCTTGAATAGAGCTAGGCTCTGAGGACCCTACCATGACTGAAGAAGACACCTTGCCTGCCCTTAACAAAATTCCATTTACATGATAGTTGTTCACCTAATCCCACTTAATTAAAATTAATTAGAAGTATTCACAGTGCTATGGAGATAAATAACCATAAATAACACAGCCAACAGGAGGGTCCTGATCGAATCTGGGCAGTCCAGGAAGGCTTCTCTGAGGAAGTGATATCTAAACTGAGAAAGAAAACACGAGTTGGAATTAGCCAAGACTTGGGGAAAAGATGAAGTGTGTAGAGGGAAAATCAAATGGGAATGAATAAAAATGAAAAAAAAAATGCCAACAAGAAAACAAGAAACCAGGAGAGAGTGAAGATGGAAAGGTACAAGATTAGGCTTGAAAGGGAAGCAAGGGCTAACTCATCTCTGGTCTAGGAAGTCATACTGAGGAGTTTTATCCTAAGACTAATGGAGGCCACTAAATAATTATAAGCAAAAAAATGACATGATGAAAGCACATGACATGTGCTTTAAGAATATTTTTTTGGCAACTCTAGAGAGTAGATTGACAGAGGAAGAAGATGGGAGAGAGAGGCTGGGAGGGCAATTGAGTAGTCAGGACAGGAGGTGACAGTTGTTTGTATGATAGAGGTACTCTAATAGATGGGAATCATTGGAATCCTGAAATAATTCATGGAAATGCGAAGCATTATTGCTGATGAAAATCTGCAGCAGAGGAAATTATTGATAAATGGGGAAAGACCTTAAGCTGGAGGTCATGCCATTCTCTTAGAATGCAGAGGAAAAGACCAAAAGGATAAATATGGTGACAGAAATATTAAGAGGACTAGTTTAAGAAATCACACATGAGGGGACCTAAGAGGCGAGAATGGCCAAATGAAGTGGGAGGGGAGGAGCAGAGAAATGACGTAAGACTGTACAGGTCCAAGAAATGAGCTATCAAGTGACTGAATGTATTGAGGAGACTTGAATCCATATTGGTAACTGAAAGAAGCTGGTTTGAAAACATGCCTACTGGATGATTCCACCTATGTGATATTCTGGAAAGGTTAAAACTACAGAGATGATAAAACATCAGTGTTTGCTAGAGGTTCAGAGAGAGGGGGGCAGGGATGAATAGTTGGAGCCTATGGCACTTTTAAGGTGGAGAGACTTACGATTCTGTAATGGTGGACAAATATTCTAGATTTGTTAAAACGCATGGAACTGAACAATACAAAGGATGAGACTTTATAGATTTTAGTTAGTGATGTATCAGTATAAGTTCATTAATTATAAAACTTGTACCTACCACACTAATGAAAGATGTTAGTTAATAGGTAAAACTGTGTTCGAGGAAGTTAGGGGTGGGTGGACAAAGGAGTAGATGGGAATTTGTACTCTGTAGAGTTTTTTTTTTCTTTCCAAAAACCTACTATTGCTCTTTATAAAGTAAGATCTAATAAATAATACAAGACAACTTCCCAAAGTGAAAGAAAAGCCAGAATTTAAAGAACAATATTTACCACATATCTGGTAAAATTGTTTGGCTCCAAGTTTTTGACACCAAAAGGAAATAAAGCCAGACTGAAAAAATGAGGTGTGTGATAGAAATAAATTCCGCTAAAGGAGAAACGGAAGAAGGGCATAGAAGGAGAACAGGAAAAGGGGGGGGAGGGGTGATGGTGGATCATCTCAATTACCCTTTAAAATACACAAAACATAAGGGAAAAAATATCAAGAATATCTTAAATGAGACAGTGGAGCCCATTCCAGCCATCAGTCAGAGCAAAATAGATGTGGAAAAGCAGCATTTCCTTGGGTGGGGTCTGTATGGAACAGTCAGGTAGCTCTGGTCACAGGTGATTCATAGAGCTGAAAAATGAAATGTTGAATCCTATCTGTTGCACAAAAGCATGGGTGGACTAGGCAAAAGTGAAATGAGGAGAGACGGCCCTTGGAAGACACAGGAATATATTCTAGAAGGGAGGATTCCTACAAATGGCTCATTGCTTCAGGCAGAGGGATCAGCTGTACGGTACAGTCAGACTGCTTAGAATTGTATGCTTATCAGCCATGAAAGAACGTATTTGGGGGCTAAAGTAAAACTAACAACACTTTACTCTTTTTTGCCTTCTTCTAAAATAATCCTTTTTGTTGGAGCAAAATAAAATATATATATATATGTATGTGTACATACATATATATATATATATTTTAACTCTTCCTCCTCTCTTTTATTCTGGTTTAATCAGTTATCCCTTAGAGGCACATTCCTAGGAATAAGCCTTGTATATCTTTCTTTATCAAAGACCAAATATTTCTGACTTTTGAGTACTTTGCACAGTGTTTTCTCCTGCTGCCCCTGGTGTTCCTCTATAGTTAGAGAGACTGGAATATTGAGAATTGTAGAATCACTCTGAAATACATTGGCTGGTTCAAGAAAACTAGGCGTGTTTGAATATCAGACCTTGAAAGAACCAGAAAGTGCAATGGGAGACAGCATTGGTGATAGGGCCTGAGGCCAACTTTTCCTGACAAAATACTAATAACCATTTATGTGTGACAAACTCGGGAAGCTACTACCAGGAAAGCTGAGACAAGTGGGTTCTTCTCTGTGATTCTCTATGTGAAAAATCTCTTAATGCATAAATGCTAACAGTGATGAGAAAAAAATTCGTATTGCAGAGGAAGGGAAGGGACATCTTAAAAAGAAGCATAATTATCAAATCCATTTACCAGGATTACAATATCATTTCAGAGGTTGAATAAGAACTTAAACAAGTATAGAGGTAGTTTTTCTTAGATGATTTGCCATTTTTTTTTTTGTTGTGAGCAAGGAATGAAACCCTTCTAAGTATGACAGTCATCTTTTGTTCCTAACAGGGATTCTGCATCAGTCAGTGTTTTCATAAATGCAATTTTTAGGCAGAAAGAGAATGTGACCAAATTGAATGAATGAATAGACTTTACAACACAACTAAAAGAAGACAGAGATCAATAAATTCCCTATTTACAGCTATTCTCTGCTCATATATATATAGGGCCAGGTTCAGTGGAAATCACATTGATTTTTACGTAAATCCCAATGATTATTTCTGAGAGAGAGAAAAAATGAAAAGGATACAAGGTCATTGACAGTACTACACAAAACTTCTCATTGATGAAACAGCAACTCCAGATAGAAAAATCATGAAGTTTGGGGGAGAGTGATTCTTGAGTTAATCTTAGCTGTGTAACAAGTGAGAAAGGAAGAGCGAAAAAGATCAGAGAACCTTTGGCTTCAGTGTTGAACCAACCATGCCTTGAATCTCTGACATTGACCAAACTTGGACAATTGGCTGAATCTTAGCTCAGACATACTAATGAGTATCTAATACTACCTGATTAAATTCTTTCAGAAATTACATCAACTGATTATAGATGCCAGTTTTCAATTCCTTGAGTGACAGAGAGAGAAAGTACAGTTTAAAATACTAGATGATTTATGAGGTGACCTTTGTAAACCCAACAACTTAACATGTAATAAATAAGGCATATACTTCAACTCAACTGCTAATTCTTGGCTCAGTTAGCTGTGGAAAGAGGAGGCAGTCCTATAACACAAGCCTCTGTGACCTATAATTAAAGTACTATTGAGTCTTGCTAGTACTCTTTGAGGTGTCTTGGAATAGAGCTGCCTGTGCTGATTAATGATTAATACTAAGTGTGACTGATTCATTCAATCAACTCTGTTTTGAAGAGATTTCATCTGAGATTGTCCTTCCTCTGCTGTCCATCTGGGTTTCTATAATGGCATCAGAGAAGAGGAATAATCATGTCTCTGTTGAAAGATTGGAGGATCAGGTCTCCATAGCATTGTTTATTATGCAGGTCATTTGGATGACTATAAATCATGAATATAAAACATTCCTCTGTGCAACCTAACTAAGCCTCTTGAGAAGTTTCCTTGCTTTCCTGCACATGTTTATAATCAGGTACATAATGGATAATAGCTAATGTGAACCTATGTGGTTGATGTTTCTTGAAACTACCTAATACATTTGTGTAGAATTTCCTAAACTCATCCACTTGATAATTACATAAAATTAAACATGAAACACATTTAAATAAAGTTAACATTTGAAATTTTATTGCAAGACATCAGAATGTTTAAGAAGATACATTGAGTGTTGTGACTTTGTTAGTATTTTTTTTAATATTTTTTATTTATGTGACACACACAGAGAGAGATCAGGTCACAAGTAGGCAGAGAGGCAGACAGAGAGAGAGGAGGAAGCAGGCTCCCTGCTGAGCAGGGAGCCCGATGCAGGGCTTGATCCCAGGACCCTGAGATCATGACCTGAGCTGAAGGCAGAGGCTTTAACCCACCGAGCCACCCAGGCGCCCCTAAATTAGTATTTCTTTAGCTGAGACTTGGGGTGTCAGATGGTTCAACAAAAGGTCAAAAGGGAAATGACAATAGAAAAGTTTATTATATGGAGATACTGGAGGAAGTGTACTGCATGCCTCAAGGGTCTATATGGGGAGGTCAAGGCAGAGTGCAAACAGAGACACAGGACCTAGGGTATGACCTTTATTAGGGGTCATGAGTGGAGTATTTGGGCTTCTAAGACTGGATTGGTCAGTTCAAACCAAAAAATAAATATATAAATAAAAAATAAAGTTTTTGTAAGTTCCACAGAGGTTTTGTTTCAGGGGTAAACAAGAGGAAAGCCCCAGGTTGGACTCTTGCTCACAAGGGCTGCTGGAAGTCATACCAGCAACTTAATTTGCTTGTGCTGTCACCTCTTGGGAGGTTCAAAGCTCCTGCAAGCTACTTAGCCACAGAAAATGGATGCTCAGGCAGCAAGAGCATGGAGTCATTTATCTAAACAGTGGGTTTCCATTAGGTGGACACAGTATATAGTGTATCATGACTTAATGTGACTGTAGAGTCCTTCCATGTAGCAATAGTGCCTACTTATAATAGTGCCATACTTACTTCCGATTGATTTCACGTTTTAGGAAGAGCTACACTTGAACAACCCCACTGCCACATTGTGTAAAAGAGCATGAAACCAGATAAACCATGGGGAATTCTTCTCGTTTTCTCATTTATGATCAAAGAGGATAACTAAGAGAGTGTCAGAAAAATCCTCATGGAAATTATAAACTTCCTTTGGATTTTCCTCCTTTGGGTAAGTGTATCTTCTTTGAAGAAAATGTCCTCATTTAGAGTGGTTAATTGATGATATCAGTCATCACATAGCTTACTTGTTGTGGTAGTTAATCAATGCATACACTGATCTAAGCAAATGTGAGCATGAAGTCAGTATGTCTGTGGCTATAGAATATAGATTTTGTTTTGTTTTGTTTTCAAGTAAAGATGGCAATAGTGCAGGCAATTGACTAGTTAAATGTTCTTTATCATGTTTTAATGAATATTTAGGAATAGCCCTGGTAAATATATACAAATATTGATATATGTCTGTATGTTTTGTGAGTGTATGTATTGGTATATGTGTGTTTATATTACCATATATTGTTTACAACATAANATAGTGCAGGCAATTGACTAGTTAAATGTTCTTTATCATGTTTTAATGAATATTTAGGAATAGCCCTGGTAAATATATACAAATATTGATATATGTCTGTATGTTTTGTGAGTGTATGTATTGGTATATGTGTGTTTATATTACCATATATTGTTTACAACATAATTGTATAAAAATTATTTCTAAGAATTTCAATTCAGTTTTTTAAATTTTAATATTTTTAAAAGTTTTTATTGAAGTATAGTCTATATATAATACTTGTTCAGATGTAAAACAGTGATTTGACAATATATACATTATGAAACGCTATTATGGTAAGTATAATTGCCATCTGTCACTATATAGAGTTATTACAATCTTACTGACCATATTCTGTATGTTGTATTTTATATCCGCATGACTTACTTTATAACCTGAAGTCTGTATCTCTTCATTCCCTTAATTTATTTTGCTTATGCCCTATAATTAGAATAGTTTTAAATCTGGGATTGTGATATCTCCAGCTTTATTTCTCAGAAGTACTGTGGTTATTCAAGATCTTGTGGTCTCATACAAATTTTAGGATTATTTCTTTTACTACTGTGAAAAATACTATTGGTATTTTTTTCTTCTTTCATTTTTTAATTATTATTTGCCCCAGGGGCACAGGTCTGTGAATCATCAGGCTTACACCTTTCACAGCACTCACCATAGCACACACCCTCCCTAATGTCCATAACCCATTCACCCTATCCCTGCTCTCCCACCCCCCCAGTAACCCTCAGTTTGTTTCATGAGATTAAGAGTCTCTTATGGTACTATTGGTATTTTTTAAAGGTTCTGTTTTTTTATTTGTCAGAGTGCACACACAAGCCGGGGGAGTGGCAGGCAGAGGGAGAAGCAGGCTCCCCACTGAGCAAGGAGTCCAATGCAGGACTCGATCCCAGGATGCTGGGATCATGACCCGAGCTGAAGGTAGATACCCAACTGACCGGGCCACCCAGGCATCCCTATTGGTATTTTGATAGAGGTTGAGTTAAATCTTTAGACTGTTTTCAGTAGTATGGACATTTTAACAATATTCTTCCAATCCATGAGCATGTTATGTCTTGTTTTTTGTGTCATCTTTAAATTATTTCATCAATGAAATTTTAGGTATAAGGTTAGATTGCTTATATGAAATTTCACTTGTTTCTTGAAGTTGTCCTATCTCAAGATAAACTTCCCTCTTGGAACTGCTTTTGCTGCTTCTCAAAGATTTGGAACCTTTGTGTGTCTATTTTCATTGGTTTTCTAACTGTTCCTCTTTGACTTCTTTGTTGACCTATTTGCTATTTAGTAAGTAGCATGTTGTTTAGCCTCCATGTGTTTGTGGGGTTATTTTTTTTTGTCCTACTTTTTTACCAGTAATTGATTTCCAGTTTCATGTTATTGTGGTCATAAGAGATAATGAATATGATTTCTATCTTCTTAAACTTATTGAGACTTATTTTGTGGCCTAACATGAGATGTATCCTGGAAACTATTCCATGTGCACTTGAAGAGAATGCACATTTTGCTGTTTTGGGATGGAATGATCTATATATATCAATTAAATTCATCTGGCTTAATGTGTCATTGAAAGCCATTGCTTCTTTATCGATTTTCTGCCTAGATGATCTATCCATTGATGTAAGTGGGCTGTTAAAGCCCCCTATTATTATTGTATAACTGTCAACTTGTCCCTTTATGTCCATTAATATTTGCTTTTTATATTTAGGAGCTCTTCTGTCGGGTACATAGGTATTTGTAATTGTTAAACCTCCATATTGAATTGATCCCTTTATCATTATGTAATGTCCTTAATCTCTTGTTATACTGTGTTTATATTTTTTGTTTTTTTTTAATTTTTTATTATGTTATGTTAGTCCCCATACAGTATGTCATTAGTTTTTGATGTAGTGCTCCATGATTCACTGTTTGCGTATAATACCCAGTGCTCCATGCAATCCGTGCCCTCCTTAATACCCATCACCAGGCTCACCCATCCCCCCAGCCCCCTCTCTTCTAACACCCTCAGATTGTTTCTCAGAGTCCACAGTCTCTCATGGTTCATCTCCCCCTCTGAATCCCCCCCTTCAGTTTTCCCTTCCTTCTCCTAATGTCTTGCATGCTATTCCTCATGTTCCACAAGTAAGTGAACTTTGTTTTTAACGAGTGTCTTGTCTGATATAAATACTGCTACCCAAGCTGTTGGGGTTTTTTTTTTCCCCACTTTCATTTGAATGGAATATCTTTTCCATCCCTTCACTTAGAGTTTGCGTGACTCTTTAGGTCTGAAGTGTATCTGGTAGGCATCATAACGACTTTTTTGTTTTCCTTTCCTGACCTCTTTGTTGACATTCTCACTGAATTTATCCACTTTTCTCTCAAGTTGGGTGAGCATCTTTATGACAATTACTTAGAACCCTTTATCCAGTAGCTTGCTTAGCTCTTTTTCCATTTTTTTGTCTTGTTCTTTCATTTGGAACATTCTGCTGTTTCATTTGTCTGGCTCTGTTTGTTGCTTTGTCCGAGGTAAGTCAGTTATGTCTCCTGGGCTTTAAAGTAATGGCTTTATGGAAAAGGAATTCTCTGGTGCCCTGTGGCAAATCCTACCGGGTCACCAGAACCAGACGCCCCAAGGCTGTTTCCTGTGTGGCCTGGGTTTGCCTTTCTGTTCTGGAGGGGCTCTGACTGCTGCAGCGCCCTGGTGTTCAGGGCTAATTCCCCTCTCCCTGGGGCTGGAGTTGCCCTGGAGGGGGTCATTTCACACCCACTGGCCAGGCTGTAGTCGCTCTGTGGGGATGCTGGTCCAATTGAGTGTGACAGGGCTAGAGCGATATGGAGAGGCACTTTCCCAGGGGCTTGTGTCGGGTGGGACAGGTCTGCAGGGGACTGCATGTCTGGGCAATGTGTGCTAACAAGGGAGATGGAGTGTCAGAACTGGCTCCTGAAAATATCCAGCTAGTACATTGAAAGAAAGCAAGAAAAATGGCACCCACCAGCACTTCTGTCTTGGAGAAAGCTTCTACAGATCCTTCTTCCTCCAGTACTCCTGAAATTAAGCAACAATTCTCCACATAAAACCCAGGCTCTTTTCATACTGCTGCCTCTCTTCTGGGTCTCAAACTGATACACCACGTTGTCCCTTGATATGTAGAGACTCAGTTTCCAGTAGCCCTCTGATTCTCTCAGAGGGAAGCCCTGCTGATTTTCAAAGCCAAGCATTATGTGATCTCTTGTTCCTAAGAAAGGTCCCTAAAGTCCAGGGGTGCCCAGTGTGGGGTTTGAGCTTCTCACTCCCCTGTGCTTGTAATATCCCTCCCATTTGTGAGTAGCCACATGGGGTGTTTGGTTCTCAACCATGTCTCCATTGATTTTACCCTTCTCTGTGTGGCCTTCTATGTCTTTAACTGTGGAAGATCTGTTCCGTCAGTCTCCAGGTTGTTTTCACAGTGGGATGTGTTACATGGAGTCTTGGTTTGTCTGTAGGAGGACATGAGCTCTGGGTCCTCCTCTTTCACTGCCACCATCCCTGAGAGTCCGTTCAATCGTTCACTTTCTCAAATAGGTAAATACATGCCTTATGATTTTGTTCACTTTAGTTATTTGCTTAGGTACTTTGTCCTTACTTTTTTTTTTAAGATTTTTTATTTGTTTTGAGAGAGAGAGTGACAGAGGAGGGGCAGAGGGAGAGAGCAGACTCCCCACTGATCAGGGAGCCCTATGTGGGGCTTGAAATAATGACCCTGAGATCATGACCTGATCTGAAACCACTTTGGATGCTTAACGGACTGAGCTACTAAGGCATCCCATCCTCGCTTTTTTGATACAAAGAAAAGCTATTTATATTATTCCAAGTTAATAAGGTGTACTATGTATCCAGGATAGCCTCAGGCTCTGAATGAAGCAGCAAAGACTACTGGGGGGTGGGGGGAAGCAAAGTTAAGTTATCCATTATGGACATGTACTTCCTACCTCTAACGGAATACTTTAAAATAGAATTCCCATCAGTCTTCTGGTGTACAGGTTTTGATCCTCCAAAAACTGATCATTTGGCTCAGGATAAATGATCCATATGTGTAAATGACAACTTTCAGAATATCCCACGAGTAAAATTAGGTAGAATTCTCTAAAAATGCATGAAAAAAAGAACTCTGCCATTAAACGGAAACAAATGCTATTTCTTTAGAGGATTACAGCTCTCTGGTTTTCTAACTTTACCCACATTATAGTCAAGTAGAAATATTTATGCACAGATACAGGATTAGGTAACGATGAACTGTCCTGTGGGTTAAAAGAACTCCCCAGGTCAAAAATTTCATCTTAAAAACTAAAGACATTCTTGTAAAACTTAATGGACTTTCACACGGTTTGGTTAAATACATAATAAATAAAATTTTACCACCAGCCAACACATATTTCTTATAAAAGCAAATGTAAAAAAGAAAAAATTGCAAAGAGCAAATCTCTTTGTACATTTTCTGACCAAAGATATGTCTATTGCTATAATTCAGCCAGTGATTTTTAAAATGAAAAATAGCATGTATTCTTTTTATAGCTTTTTTATGAAGTAATATTTCTAAAGGATTGATGCATTAAGTACTCCTTAATTACATGTCATAAATAAAGTATGTGGTCCAAACTTGGTGTTTGTTTTGAAAAAGCAAAATACAAAAAAAAAAATGATAGTTGTGGCCCAGACATAATGCCCAGGATCGTTAAAGAGATGGTATTATATGGTTTAGTATTTATTCAGCACTATGGAGAATATTCATTAATGATAAATATCTCAAAGGGAGAAAAATTGAGTTTTATAAAAGGAGGGAGTCACGAGGAAGAGTGAAAGTGGGTGTTGAAATAAATATGGGCAACGTCCTTTGCATTTGGCATTTTCTCAGAATACGAATATATGTATGTGGGGGGTGTTCAGAGAAAGAAAAATGATAGAGGAATTTCCTAATTACTGATTTTTTTTCCTGGTAGTATAGGCTCAAGTAAATCTCAATGTTGTCACTGTCATTTATTTAAACCTTTAAAAATGTTGCTAGAATAATCACACAGTACACATACAGATCTCAAAATTCTTTAATATTTATCATCTCCAGTTTATAAGTGCTTAGGTAAATGTACTTGAGAGCAGTTTGGATTAGCGTGCCAGCTTGTTCCACTGCAAAACTGACTTGGGTGTGAGAGAGTCAAAGGTTATTGTCTCAAGTTCTGCAATATCCACAGAAATTCTACCTAATTGCAGTGGAGTAGCGATTTCTGAAAATTTATTTATTTTTGTCAGATTATGGGTCCAATACAGTTTTCATTTTTGATTTTTCATGATATGGAAAAAATTACCATGAAATATTTAAAAGGCTTTGGAATGACACACTGACCGAACTGGGCTTCTAGACACAGAAGAATAGATGAAGGATAAAGGAACAGACCGCGTGTCTGGACACGGGCCTCATGTTGAGGGCATGTGCTTCTGGAAAATAATGTGCATCAGGTAGGGAGCCAGGAAAATGATGGGAAGTATTTCTATTTTTAATGTGATCTTGCTTTATAACAATGACTCAGGTTTTTGGAAAAGTTGGTAACTATACAGCAGCAGTGAGCACACCTGATGAGGTCATTGCTACAAGGTCAGTCTGTCGCAATCTGTGTCTCATTGTAGATAGTAAGATCTATGAGTTACATAATTCAGGATGATCTCTAGAAAGTTTCAAATAAAAAATCTCTCTGGGGAATTATAAATGTTTGCCTTCATCTAAAGAACCAATGGGCTTTCCCTTATCTGAATGTGATGATTACTTATTTAATCAGAGAACCCTTTTTGTTTTGGTTTCTGGGAAGCTCAAAGGCAAACTTAAGCACCCCTGAATTGTGTTCTCCCAGAACAACATGTTGAAATCCTAATCCCAGTACCTTAGACTGTGACCTCATTTGAAAATAACAGAGTGATTCACAGACTATATCAGGAAAATGAAGGTACCCAGATAGATTTTTAAGGGTGATAAATTGAGGTGATCAATTTTACTGTTCCATTCAACTGTTACTTACTTGATCAGTACAGAAAATTTACTTGAAAATTCAGTATACTGCAAAGAGCTGGATTTGTAATGAGCCAAGGTGATAGTCTTGAGACCTGGGCTGCTTTTGATGCCTCATATGCACAGTAGCCGGTATTGATGCCACTCAACTTCCTTCAATAGCTCTGGATGGTTCAGTGAGGTACTTGTCCACTCCTAAGTTCAAATGTTCCAGTTTTTAAATTTTAGGTCCATTTAGGGGCACCTGGGTGGCTCAGTCAGTTAAGGATGTACCTCTTGATTTGGGCTCAGGTCATGATCTCAGGTCTCAGGGTCATGGGACCCAGCCTTGCACTGGGCTCTGTGCTCAGTGAAGTTTGCTTATCCCTCTCCCTCTGCTCTTCTCCCCACTCTCTCTCTCAAATACATGAATAAAATCTTTAAAATATTTTTAGGTCCACTCAGTATCTGCCACAGATGCTAATAAATATATATATAAAGACCACTGCCTCCAATTTTCAAGTGCTACCAAAGTGAGTTGAGCAGGGCTTCTTCATACGAGCTGGAATTTGACCTGCCTTCCAGCAGCATTTGAGGGGAGTGTATTGGTTTCTTAGGGCTGCCATAAGAAGGTACCACAAACTGGGTGACTATAAAAAACAGATATTAAAAACAGTATGTTAAAAAAAAGACTATAAAAACAGATATTCTCTCACAGTTCTAGAAACTTAAACCTTGAGGCAAAGTCCTTTCTGTCTCTGAAGGCTGTAGGGTACATCTGTTCTATGACTTTCTCTTAGTTTCTGGTGTTGCTGGCAATCGCTGGCATTCCTTGGCTTGTAAATGCATCACTCCAGTCTCTGTTTCTGAGGACACATGGCATTCTCCCTCTGCATCTCTTCACGCGTGTTCTCTCTCATTCTCATCTCTCTCTGTGTCTCTTCTGTTCTTGTAAGGACACCACTCATATGTGTTAAAAGCCTACTCAACTCCAATACTACCCTCCAAGTACATCAGTGGGCGTTTATTTTCCTAATATAGCCTGGGAATCACACTGTATTTTTGAGACTTTATCTTCATTCAGCCTCCTTCACTGTACAGTGTTCAAACACACACACACACACACACACACACACACACACACACGCCTTGCCAAATGTCTTTAAAATATATATATGGAGTTATTCAAGTTAATTGGAAAAAAAGAAGTGAGTTTACAAATGTTAATGAATTGTAGGAGAAGAAAACTTTTTCCTTCTCCTCTTCTTGGTTCTTTGGCCTATAATTAAATGAAGCCCCAAAGATGTGAGGCTCAAAGAAGTGACCAGAGCAGGGAGCTTTGATCCCTTTTAGATAAAGAAAGAATAAATTTGTGAAGAATTGACAAAAGAAGGGGGTTTGAATTTGGTGTAGTAAATTCGTGAAGAAGTAACAATATCTGTTTATACACTGTTTGGCCCTGAATTTCCTATCTCTGGTGATAAGGTTGCCTTCCTCCTTCACAGTATAAAGAAGGTGCCAACCGTAGGAAACTTGTTCCTTGCTTTCACGGAGACAAAGGAGGTCAGAATGTCCTTGCACCTGCTGTTTCTTAAATAAATTTAATTTACAATAATCAATATGTCAAAGTGGTATATATTGGAGTGGCTTATTCTGCTCCCCTTAGATTGTGTTTAGTAAATTCATACTTTACAGCATAGGAGTACCCCACAAATGCATGAGGAAAAGAAAACATCACAGCTGGGCCCTGATCTTCAGTCAGAAGGCAGGGATAGCAAACAATAATGAGCTTATTTCTAGCTAAATGAGCCTTTTATTACTTATCCTTAACTTCTGAATATTTCATCAGTGCTTCACCGAGAAAGAAATGACACTGTATTATTTTTTTAAATAAGGTATCAGTGAATACGTGGTAATGGTTATTGAATCAGAAAATTTGTTCTAAGGAGGGTATAAATAAAGGGTATGGTGAGGAAGCTGTAGCACCTTTATTGCACTGGGCCTTGATTCCAAAGAACCAGACTTTTGATAAATGTGCAGTCTGGTTGTTTTAATAAGATGGAAGTTTGCAGTGGAGCTTAGATCACATCTCTTCAGAGCGGCTCATTAAATCCTACTATTACTGCTTATCCATTACTCAACAGTGTCCAGCCTTCCCAGGAGAAAATGGGGGAAATGTGCTCTAAGGTTCTTTATATAAAGATATTACTACATTTTATGCTGTGTCCATAACTTTTCCTACTTTTTCAGTAACATAAATTTCAGACACATTTTTTTTTCTACTTAAGACACAGGTAACATTTACCCAAATGATTAAATTTTCCAACATTCACTAAGTGTATATTTTGTTATCCTGAAGATCTATGGAAAAGGCATTTTCTGGGGTTGGTTTGTTAATGAAGAGAAGCTTCACATTTCTCTGTATTTGCATTTAGTCCATCAGGAGTTGAGGTCATTGTTGTATCGGATCCCATGGATTGTTACCCAGCTGCCTGCTGCATTAGTATCACCAAACTAAATAACACTGGTATTCATTGTACATTCATTTGTAGCTGCTAGTTGGCCGAACACACTTTCCTTTGGAAGATCCCATTGATCTTCACAGCTCTGTTTAAGTATTTCTCATTGAATTAAAGAAGAACTTAATTTTTAGCCATCCAAGGAGTGAGCTCATAATAATCTACTCCTATATTCAAAGGCTGGTAATGAAAGTAACCCCCATCCCCAGCTGACCCCCCCCCAAGAAGAAGGGATAGAAATGTCCACTTTCAAGTCCCTTTTTAGAAACTCATCTCCTCCCAAAAGTCTTTATAAGATGGAATCCAACTAATTTGATTCACCTAAGCATTTATCACATTCTATCACTACCAAAGTATGTAAATATAGAATAATAATTAGAGCATACTTAGGGTTTTTTATGGCTGTTGGGTATTGCATGGCAGACTCCTTGAAGACAGGGATAATTTCCACTGTTTATTTGTAGCTTTCCACAATGTTGCTATTAAATCATAACAAAGCATTGATACAGAATATTAGCATTGTTTTTCATAGGTTTAAGATATTTTTTTCTTTGCCTTTCTAATGCAATATCAAAGAATGGTGTTGGACAAAGTCAAGCATACAGTGACTACCAAATCAAATTCACAGGTCTATTCCCAACAATTTCATTTTGGAAAGTCAGAAAGACTAGTCAAGGCATTACCTGCCATGTTCCCCAGTTAAAATAATGCTCACATTGGCCCTTTCATCTGGCATAAATGAACACTTTCTACTGAAATGTGTATTTTTTTATTGTTAGTCATTGTTTTCTGGTCATCTCTACTTATAACTTTTCTAAGAGGCAAGCTTCACTTACTAACTAGATCACTATAATAATTCCTTTAAAATGTAGAAAAAATTTAAAATCTGCCTTTTTTTTCAATAGTCTAGATTACAAGAGATATTATACTTTTGTATAATCATCACTTGTAGCTTCATTTGTCTGTTTTCCTGAAAATTTACTTCTGCATTCTTCCCATAAATCAATAATTATTTCTGCATACTAGGGTAATAAGGATAGATTTTAAAAACAAATACACATCTGATTTCAGTTGTAATTTAAAGAGCATTTTTAAATTAACAACCAGAAATCATCTGAATTCATATCCACAATTGGTAGTCCATAAAGTTATTTTGGAAAAACCACAAATACATTTTGCGTAAGAAAATTGGGTGAATAATTTTCTCCCCATTTGAAAGTTTGCCTTTGACTGTGTCAATAAAAGCTTCTAACATTCTCAAGGAAAAAGAAATGACACTATATAAATTATATCACAGTTATATTTTTAAAGTACCAATTTTGTAACTGAAACAATATATACTACCAGGAGTATTTTTAACTAAAATTTAGAAAGGTGTGTATAATGAGTAAGAACTCAGTTTACATATTGACACAAATGACAACTGAATTTTTTCTTTTTATGAATCTAACTATAATTGGATATGTGAAATGAAAGATTTGGGGAGGGTTTATTTTTATTTGAAGTACCAGTGTAAAATGTTATATTAGTTTTAGTTGTACAATATAGTACATTGACAATTACATACATTATAAAATACCACAATAAATGTAGTTACCATTTGTCATCATGAAAAGTTTGTATAATATTTTTGTTATATTCCCTATGCTTTACTTTTTATCCCCCTTATTTATTTTTTAACTGGAAGTTTGTATCTTTTAATCCCCTTCACCTGTTTCACCTGTGCCCATACCCTCCCCTCTGTCAACCACCAGTTTTTTTTCTTTAATCATGAGTCTGTTTCTGTTTTCTCTATTTGTTTTGTTTTTTAGATCTCACATATAAGTGAAATCATATGGCGTTTGTCTTTCTTTGACTTATATTACTTTGCATGAAACCCTCTAGGTCCATCCATGTTGTTCTGAATAGAAAGATTTTCTTCTTTGTATGGTTGAGTAATAGTCTATCCACACACCACATCTTCTTTATACATTCATCTATCTGTGCATACTTAGGTTTTTTTCCATATCTTTGCGACTGTAAATAATTCTGCAATAAACATAGAGGTGTATATATCTTTTTAAATTAGTATCTCAATTCAAGTAAAAATTCAGACATAGAATTAGATCCTATGGTATTTCTATTTTTAACCTTTTGAGGAATCTCTATACTGTTTTCCACAGTGGTTGCACCAGTTTACATTCTCAGTAACTGTGCATGAAGGTTCACTTCCCCATATTCTCTCCAGCACTTGTTAGTTCTTATTGTTTTGATACTAGCCATTCTGATTAGTGCGAGGTGACATCTTGTTGTGGTTTTGATTTGCATTTTCCTAATGTTTAGTGATGTTGAGTATCTTTTTGTGTTCCTTTTGGCCACCAGTATGTCTTTGGAAAGACTTATCTATTAGAAATAGATAGATATAGATATATAGAATATCTATTCACATCCTCCACCCATTTTTAATCAGATTGGGTTTTTTGTTGTTGTTGTTGAGCTGTAGCAGTATATTTTATGTTTTGCATATTAATCTCTTAGCAGATACATCATTTGAAGATGTCTTCTCCCATTCAGTAGGTTGACTTTTCATTTTGTTTATGTGATGGTTTTCTTTACTCTGTAAAGGTTTTTTAGTTTGATATAGTCCCAACTATTTATTTTTGCATTTGTTTCCCTTGTCTGGGGTGACCTATGCAGAAAGATAATGCTAGGGCCTGTGTCTAAAAGTTCATTGCTCATGCTTTCTTTTGAGTTTTATGGTTTCAGGTCTCACATTTGGGTCTTCAATACATTTTGAGTTTTTTTTCGGTATGGTCAAGAAAGTGGTTCAGTTCCCTCCTTTTGCACATAGCTTTCCAGTTTTGCCATCACCATTTTATTGAAGAGATGGTCTTTTCTCTATTGTTTATTCTTGCCTCCTTTGTCATAGATTCATTTACCATACACGTGGTAAATGGGCTCTCTATTCTCCAGTGATCTATGTATCTACTTTAGTGCCAGTGCCATACTGTTCCAATTACTATAGCTGTGTCGTGTATCCAGAAATTCAGGATTGTGATGCCTTCAGCTTTGTTCATTATCAAGTTTTCTTTGGCTATTCAGGGTCTTTTGTGCTTCCATACAAATTTTAGGATTCTTGTTTTAGTTTTGTGAAAAGTATTCTTGGTATTTTGATAGGCACTGTATTAAATCTGTAGATTACATTGGCTAGTATGGGCATTTTTAACAGTATTAATGCTTGTAATCTGTGCACATGGACTATCTTTCCAGTTGTTTCTGGTGTCTTCAGTATCTTTCATTGATGTCTTACAGAATCGGGTGTACAGGTATTTCACCTCCTTGGTTAAATTTATTCCTAGGTATTTTATTCTTTTTGATGTGACTATAAATGGCATTGTTTTTCCTAATTTCTTTTTCTGTTACTTGATTACTAGTATGTGAAAACACAACAGATTTCTAAATGTTGTGTATTGCAACTTTACTGAACCTGTTTATTACATCTACTTGTTTTCTTTTTCCCAGTCTTTTGAGTTTTCCATATACAGTATCATTGCATCTGCAAATAGTGACAGTTGGATGTTCCTTACCAGTTTGGATGCCTGTTGTTGTTGTTGTTGTTATTATTATTATTATTTTGTCTGACAGGCTTGGTTAGAACTTCCAAACCATGTTGGAGGAAAAAAGGGATAAAAGTGGACATCTTTGCATTGTCTCTGACCTTAAAAGTTTTCAGCTTATCACCATTAAGTATGAAGTTAGCTGTGGTTTTGTCATGTATGATCTTTATTATGTTGAAGTAGGTTTCTTCTATTTCTACTTTGTTGAGAATTTTTATCAAGAATGGGTGTTTTATTTTGTCATGTTCTTTATGTATTGGGATGGTCGTATGATTTTTATATTTCATTTTGATAATGTGGTACATCCTAATTTTCATAATTGAATCATCCTTGTATCCCTGGAAAAAAAATCCCACTTAGTCATGGTGCATGATCCTTTTAGTTCATTTTTAAATTCTGCATATTAATACTTAATTGAAGATTTTAGAATCTAAGTTAATCAGGGATATAGGTCTATATATATATATTTTTTTTCCTAGCATCATTATCTGGTTTTGGTATCAAGATAATGCTGACTCTACAGAATTAGTTTGGAAGCATTCATTTCCCTTCTGTTTTCCAGACTAGCTTGAGAAGGATAAGTATTAACTTTTATTCCTTCTAGTTACAGCCTTTTGTTTTCCACTTAAAGAAATCCTTTTACCAGGATGCCTTTTTTATATCTCCTATCTTTCCTGGAATTCTCACCGTGTTCATCCACTTTTCTTTCAAGCTTATTGAGTATATTTATGACCATTGCTTTGCACTTTTTATCAGGTGCTTTTCTCCATTTTGCTTAGCTCTTTTTCTGAGGTTTTGCCTTATTTGTTTCATTTGCAGCATGTTTCTCTGCCTCTATATCTTGCCTTTCTGTGTTTATTCCTATGTATTAGGTAGGTAAGCTACATCGCTTGGTCTTAAAAAGTGTAACCTATGTAGAAGGCATCCTTTGGTGCCATATAGCACAATATCCCCTTGTCACCAGAACCAGGCACCCTAGGCATGTCCCTTGTGTGGACTGCCTGTGTCTTGTTATTGTGGCTGGCCTGTGTCTGCTGTGGGTACACTGGTTTGTGAGGCTGGCCCCCAGCCCAGCTGGTTACAGTGCACTCAGATGGTTACAGTGCACACTGCTTTGGGTGTACTAGTGGGTCGGGCTAGGTACCCCCATCCTCAGGGCAGGAATCACTCTGGATGGACATCAGTCCCAACTGATGCTGCTTGCTGGGTGTGGTGAGGTGGTTGTCACTCTGTGGGGAAGACAGTCCTTATGAGGCTGCCTTCCAGGTGTGGCAGGGTGGGAGCCACTTTGGAGGGGCACTTGCTGAGGTGAGCATGTTGGATGGAGTGGGTCTGATAGAGAATGTTCCAGCAGAGCAAGTAGTGCTAGCAAGATAGATGGACAGCTTCATAACTGGCTCCAGCAAGCATCCAGTCAGGTAGGAGAAGGGGATACAAAAGAAGGTTACCCACCAGCCCCTCCATTTCCAGAGGAAGCTCCAGCAGATTCCTGTCTCTCTAGTATACCTCCTAAAATCAGTCATTTAGTCAATAAATCTCTTCCTTGTATACCTCAGGTTCTTTTCAAACTGCGGCTTCTATGCTGTGTCTTGGACTGTGTGATATAGGAGGCGGGTCCTTTAAGAGAGGAGACTTATTTGTCTTTAACCTTCTGGTTCTCCTGGAGTTTAGCCCGACTGATTTTTAAAGCTCCTCGGGGTAAGCTCCCTGGTTTTCAAAGCCAGACATTATGAGGGATCATGTTCTAGTGCAGGGCTGTGTTGCTCAATGTGGGGCCTGATCCCCTCGCTCCTCCATGCTTGTGATCTCTGTCCTACTGGAGGGGCGTGGTGCTGGGACTTTTTTCCTGGACTGCTTTTCCATTGCAGCTACCGTTCTCATTCTCGAGGTGGCCTCTTTTTTATGTCTTCAGCTGTGGAAGATCTGCTCTGCTAGTCTTCAGGTCATTTTCAGAGCAAATTGCATTTCATGTATTTGTTGCTCTACTGTGTCTGTAGGAGGAGGTGAGCTCAGGGTCCTCCCACTCTGCCATCCTCCCTGCAAGTCCTGAAATGGAAATTCTAGATGCTAAAAACATAGCTGCTGCCTATACAGAGCTAACCCAATTGTAAAAGCTAGATCTAAATTAATGAATTTCCATAAGTCCTAGAAAGACTTTTATATTCTAACAATTAAAGACATAGGTGAAGCTAACATACAAACTTTGTTCTTAATAATCTGTTGCTTATCAAAGCCACTATTCAGTCAGTTATTCCATCCTTAGAATTAGACATACTGGCATCTTTTTGTTTCACTGAATTAAGTAGAACTCATGCTCAAAGTAGAAGGGAAGGGTGAGAACTGGCTCTGAGTTTCTTGATGGAGTTTGGGAAAAGAATGAATATTTATTCCCCTATGCATTTTTCTAAGCAAAATGCACTGGATGTCAACCTTGTGCTAGGCACTGTGCATATATTGGGGCTCTAAATTAAATAAGACAAGAAACTCTGCCCTGTACAGGGTGACTGATGACAGAAATTTAGCTCTTTTAAAAAGCACATGTTTAACACTTTTTCTAACACATAAACCTTCACCAGGAAAATAACTGTGGCTTTGTAGAGACACACACAGTATCTTTTTTACTTTATGAGATTTGTTCTGGTGGCAATTAATGGTTTTCAGATTACTGGGAACAAAGAACAAAAAAAACCTTTTTCAGTGTGTACTATTTTTAGGTATTGATACTTAAACACAATTGTCAATATACCTGATTAGAGGAAGAGGGAGGTGGTCAGTGGGAGGAAGGTACCCATTATGATGTATCCATTATGTTCCACAAATTATATTTACTTTATGTATTCTTCTTAACAATTCCTCTGAGTTAGCAGTTACTACCCCATTTACTGATAAGACATCTGTAATATTTAAAGATTGTGTAATTTGACCAAAGTCATTCAGCTAGTATATAGACAAAGATTTGAACCTATGTATGCCTTTTCCACAGTCTACCCTTATGCCTCTACACTATGTCCTCTTCAACAATTAATGGAAAAATGTAAATAATCCATCAACAAACCTGCTGGTTTTGTAACTAGTAGAATACTAAGCAGTTTGAATCTTTTCTATTGAAATGACAAATTGATTAGTTATGGTTTCTTTGAAATGCAATGTTTACACAATATGGCTTCAAAGTTACTGCAGAAATAAATGAAGACCACCCAAATGAGAACAGAGGTTATTTATTCAGAGCCTATTAGAGGAAGGGAGTCAGCCACCAGCATCTGCATTTGGCAGAAACTCCAAGGCGGGCAGTACTGGAAGAAGACTTTTATAGTAAAAAAGATGGAAGTCTCCAGGTATGCTCCAGTTGAAAGGTTATTGGCATGGGGAGTCTGGAAGCAAGGTAACTAGAGTGGGACATCTTTTGTGAGTGGTTTAGGGAGTACCTTTGGCTTTTTCTGCTTGGTCCTGAGTTGGATTGAGGAGTAAAATATAGGGAAGCTTGATTCACTGACCAAGCTGTGACTGATCTACAGAGGGTTTTTTTTTATTGTTGTTTTGTTTTTTGTTTTGTTTGTTTGTTTTGTTTTGTTTTGCCTTCTTGGGCCAATTGCTGCAGAAGCTCTACGTCAGAAATCTGTTGTCACATGTGGGCTTACTGTTGTCCATTTGTATATTTAGCCCTAATATTATTGATGTAATAGTATTATTTCAGAATTCAAGGTACTTAATGCCATGATCAGACTGTATAAATCTGATAATATACACAACAGGATTCATGTGTTCCTGTATTTTCCCTCTGCACTTGCCTACTTATGTCAAGTTGTCTAAACACTCCTCTTTACAAATTTCCAACTTCTAGTCCTCTGATGTCATTACTGATTTGCTGACCACATTGACTATTTTACAGAGAAAAAGGTGCAGTTAGAAAAGGACATCCATAGGTTCCCACTACTTCATTTACTCATGCTCCTGTAAATGCAACCATGTGTTCCATCTCCCTTCCCATTACTCAAAATTAATTGTCTATACTCACATCTAAGGCCAATCCTACTACACATATACTGGATTTAATGCTCTTCATTCACTCAGAGGTATCCAACCACCAATTATCCCCTTCTTCTCACAAAGCATTTTTCCATTTATTCTGTTTTATTCCAGGAGCATACTTTATAAGTTGTAAATTTATACCATCTTAAAACAATCTTCTTTAGACCTTATATTACCCTACAAAAGCCCCATTTCTAAGTTCCTCATAGCAAAATGCCATAGAAAAGTTTTCTGTTCCTTCTCTCTCAACATTCACATTTTCACGAATCCATGTCTCTTTGATTTTTACTGCTGAGTATTCATTTTCTGAAATTACATGGTTAAAAAGCCACTTGTTTTCTTGACATATAGATCAATTGGGTGGTATAGACATTCTCAAGTGTTTTTCAGAATGTAAGCAGAAACATACATATTATGGAAGGCACTTAATAAATGGAAAATAAAATCTTCATAATCTAATTTTTAATTCTGTTTGTTATTCAAATATATATTTAGGGGCTAAAAGTATATACTGGGTAGAAAATATTCAACAGGATGTACATTTTTGATCTTCTAGTAGAGTTTGGAGTTCAGTTTTTAGATGGGCTTTCTCTAAAAAATGAGGAACATTTCCAGTAGGTTTTTCAGGTGGGAAGCAGTGAAGTATGACAAAATATCCAAAAGTATAGAGAAGGTAACAATTTATTATATTCCTTGGGGCTTGACATCTTATTATGATTCATTTTCCTTTTAAATGGACTTCAAGAAGAATAAACTCTGCATGATAATCATTATTTAGTCAAACATCGTAAGAATTTGTTTTATGAAATCCCTAATCATACTTGCCAAACAGATTTAGTATTTTTTGTCTTATATTTGAAATAACTCAAAATTTCATTCAATTAAAAGTGGATTAGAATAGCTGATAAATAGAATTCTGTACATAAAAAATTAAGAGTCACTCATGACTCTGGATCTAATACTTTGATATTCCACCTGAATGGACAGGACAAGGAGTTGAGGAAAATGTGTTGAGACATTCATCAATACTTATTTTTAATTAATAGACTGTATTATTTATAAGTATTTTAGATTTATAGAAAGATTGATTTGAAAATTTTTATTTTCATATTCAACAGAATTTTCATACATAACTCTCTTGACCCCATATAGTTTGCCATATTTAGATTCTATATCAGAGTGGTACATTTGTTAAAATTGATTAATATATCTATGTTATTAAATCCATAGTTTACATTAGGGTTCATCTTTGTGTTGTGAAGCTCTATAGAGTTTAACGTATGTATAATGTGTCCATCATTATCATACCATACAGAATGCTTTTGCTCTTAAACTCCCTGTTCTCTACCTATTTATTGGCCCTCCCTCCCTTCCACTGAATCCCTGAACTCTAAATTGAATTTCTTCAGAATGCCATATTGTTGGAATCATATGATATGCAGCCCTTTCAGATTGGCTTCTTCGGTTTAGCAGTGTGCTTTTAAGTTTCTCCAGGTCTTTTTGTGGCTTGATACTTAAATTATTTTTACGTCTATATAAAATTCCACTGTCTGAATATGCAATAGTTTATCCATTTACCTATTTAAGGACACCTTGGTTGCTTCCAAATTTTGGTATTTTTGAAAAAAAATGCTATGAAAATTTATGTGCAGGTTTCTGTGTAGATATCAGTTTTAAACCTCATTTGAGTGAGCATCAAGGAGTATGACTGATGGATTTTATGGTAAGAGCATATTTAGGTTAGACAGTAAGACACTGCCAAACTGCCAAAATGTCTGTACCATTTTGCATTTCCACTAACAATGAATAAGAATTCCTCTTGCTCTACATCCTTGTCAGCATTTGGTATTGTTGGTGTTTTGAATTTTAACTGCTCTACTATATACGTAATAGTATCTTACTACTGTTTTAATTTGCAATTCCTTCAGGATATAGGGATGTTGTATAACTTTTCGTATGTTTATTTCCTGTCTGTATATCTTTTTTTTGCTGAAGAACACATTTTAATGACCTCTGTTTACCAAGCACTGCATTATATGTCAGGAACATTTGTAAATCTTTCACACAGGAAAATATATACTGAATTTACTATATAGTTGCTCAGAAAAGTCAATTACATTCTAAGGAAAGTAATAGTTAGCCAGTGGCAAAAGCTGTGTCATTTGTAGGGAAATTCACCACGAAGCCACTGTTCTCAAGTTATATGAGCTGGATACTATGTAAAATCCCATGTCCTTTTCCCTTCTAAAATGGCTTGTCACACTCAGAAAAATGTGCGTATGGTACGTATTTATAAGAAATGTGGAATATTTATCTCAACAGATGGATATCCTATTACATAGAAATTTCATTTATTAAATATACCCAATAAAACATGCATATGTCTGTGAAAAGGCATGTAAAATAATGTTTATAACAGCATTAATAATTTCCCCAAACTAGAAACACCCAAAATCTTTCACCTGATTACTGAAATAATAATTTGTGATATGCATTCACAATGATTACAAAAAAAGCCAAGTGAATGAACAAATAATTGCTAAAAAAAAAAAAACAAAAAAAACCAAAAAAAAAACCATGGGCGCCTGGGTGGCTCAGTGGGTTAAAGCCTCTGCTTTCGGCTCAGGTCATGATCTCAGGGTCCTGGGATCGAGGCCCGCATCAGGCTCCCTGCTCGGCGGGGAGCCTGCTTCCGCCTCTCTCTGCCTGTTCTCTCTGCCTCCTTGTGATCTCTCTCTCCCTCTGTGAAATAAATAAATAAAATCTTAAAAACGAAAAAACAGAAAAACCCAGCCTGAATGATTTTCATAGATAAAATGAACCAGTCATAAAAGAAGATAGTTTGATTTATGTGGATTTCAAAATCAAAAAGAAAAAAATCACAGTGCTAAACATCAGGATAGTTGTCACCCTTGGTTATGGCACACCTGTGGGGAACTGGGCAGGTGACTAGGATGAGGCATGGGAGGTGCTGGTAATGTTCTCTTTATTTACTAGGAACACTTTAAAAAGTTAGTGTTCTATTTTTAATTTTTTGAGCAACCTCCACACCGTTTTCCAAAGTGGCTGGACCACCTTGCATTCCCACCAACAGTGTAAGAGGATTCCCCTTTCTCTGTATCCTTGCCAACACCTGTTGTTTCTTGTCTTATTAATTTTTGCCATTCTCACTGGTGGAAGGAGGTATCTCAGTGTGGTTTTGAAATGAACTTCCCTGATGGCTAATGATGATGAACATTTTTTATGTGTCAGCCATTTGTATGTCTTCTTTGGAGAAGTGTCTGCTCATGTCTTCTTCCCATTTTTAGATTTGATTATTTGTTTTTTGGGTGTTGAGTTTGAGAAGTTCTTTATAATTCTTGAATATCAGCCCTTTATCTGTAGTGTCATTTGCAAATATCTTCTGCCATTCCGTGGGTTGCCTCGTTGTTTTGTTGACCATTTCCTTTGCTGTGCAGGTGCTTTTTATCTTGATGAAGTCCCAAAAGTTCATTTTCACTTTTGTTTCCCTTGTCTTTGGAGACATGTCTTGAAAGAAGTTGTTGCAGCCGATGTCAGAGAGGTTTCTGACTATGTTCTCCTCTAGGATTTTGATGGATTCCTGTCTCACATTGAGGTCTTTCATCCATTTAGAGTTTATCTTTGTGTGTGATGTAAGAGAATGGTGGAATTTTATTCTTCTGTATATAGCTGTCCTATTTTCCCAGCACCATTTATTGAAAAGACTTTTTTTCCATCGGATATTTTTTTCTCAGTTTGTTGAAGATTAGTTGACCATAGAGTTGAGAGTCCATATCTGGGCTCTCAATTCTGTTCCACTGGTCTATATGTCTGTTTTTGTGCCAGTACCATGCTGTCTTGGTGATCACAGCTTTGTAATACAGCTTGTAGTCAATGCCCCCCGGTTTGTTTGTCTTTTTTGACATTTCGTGGGCGATTCAGGGTTTTTCTGGTTCCATAGAAATTTTAGGATTGTTTGTTCCAGCACTTTGAAAAATGCCATTGGTATTTTGATCAGGATGGTGTTGAAAGTCTCGATTGCTCTGGGCAGCATGACATTTTAACAATGTTTATTCTTCTGATCCATGGCCATGAAATGTTTTTCCATTTTTTGTGTCTTCCATTACTTTCATATGTGTTCTGTAGTTTCTAGAGTATAGATCCTTCACCTCTTTGGTTAGGTTTATTCCAAGGTATCTTACAATTTTCTGTGTTGTTATCCCTAATTTCTTTTTCTACAGTTACATTGTTAGTGTATAGGAAAGCAGCTGATTTCTGTGTATTTATTTTGTATCCTGCCACCTTACTGAATTGCTGTATGAGTGCTGTTTCTTGTCTGATTGCTGTAGCTAGGACTTCTAGTACTATATTGAACAACAGCGGTGAGAGTGGGCATCCTTGTCATGTTCCTGATCTCAGTGGGAAGGCTGTCAGTTTTTCCCCATTGAGAGTGATATTGGCTGTGGGTTTTTCATAGATAGATTTTATGAAGTTGAGGAATATTCCCTCTCTCCCTACACTCTGAAGAGTTTTAATCAGGAAAGGATGCTGTATTTTGTCAAATGCTTTTTCTCCATCAATTGAGAGAGCCATATGATTCTTCTCTCTCCTTTTATTAATGTGTTCTATCACATTAATTGATTTGCAAAAGTTGAACTACCCTAGCACCCCAGGGATAAATCCCACCTGGTAATGATAAATAGCCCTTTTAGTGTACTGTTGGATCCTATTAGTTAGGATTATGTTGAGAATTTTGGTATCTTTGACCCAGGAATTGCACTCCTGGGTATTTACCACAAAGATACAGATGTAGTGAAAAGAAGGGCCACATGCACCCCAATGTTCATAGCAGCAATGTCCACAATAGCCATACTGTGGAAGGAGCCAAGATGCCCTTCAACAGATGAATGGACAAAGACGATGTGCTCCAGGAGTGCCTGGGTGGCTCAGATGGTAAAGCATCTGCCTTTGGCTTAGGTCATGATCCCAGCATCCTGGGATCAAGCCCTACATTGGGCTGCTGGCTCAGCAGGGAGTCTGCTTCTTCCTTTCCTCTTGTTCATTCTTTCTCTCTCTCTCTCTCTCAAATAAATAAATAAAATCCTAAAAAAAATTGTTTAGTTGATGTGGTCCATATATACAATGGAATATTACTCAGCCATCAGAAAGGATGAATAGCCAACTTTTGCATCAACATGGACGGAACTAGAGAATATGCTAAGTGAAATAAGTCAATCAGAAGAAAGTCAATTATCATATGGTTTCAGTTATTTGTGGAACATAAGGAATAGCACGGAGGACATTAGAAAAAGGAAGGGGAAAATGAGGAGGGCAGAATCAGAGGGGGAGATGACCCATGAGGGACTATGGATTCTGGGAAACAAACCGAGAATTTCAGAGGGGTAGGGAATAGGGGTATGGATGAGCCCAGTGATGGGAATTGAGGAGGGCACGTATTTCATGGAACACTGGTGTTATATGTAAACAATGAATCATGGAACATACTTCAAAAAGTAATGATGTAGCATATGGTGACTATGTTAGTCATTAAAAAAAAGTTAATGTTAAAATCTTTGAGTTGTACACCTGAAAAAGAATAAATACTTAGAAAAATACATAAATTATAATTAAATGTTTATTCTAAAAACCAAATAATATAGTAAAATATATATCTTTAGTCCTTATACTGTATATAATGAAAAATCTACACATTAAAACTTTCAGTAATTTAAGTAACTTTTGTCAATAAAATACTAACAAAGGGGTAAGATGTTAAATCTAGCTATTTCTGTATATACTTAGATGTGAAAGAAGTTTGAAATAAAATACAGAAACTATAGAGGCATAAACATGTGTATCTGCATTCTACATAGGTTTTTTATTTGTATCTGTGTGTGTATATATATATGTAATATATAGGTATATGTATACATATATGTATATTTTCCATTTTTAATTGAATTTCTAATTCTATTTAATCCTTTTTCATTTGTAATTAAAGAATAGGTATATAGTATTTTAGTTATTTAAGGTATACACTGTAGTGATTTACCTTTTATGTACATTATGAAATGGTCACCCAAATAAATATAGTTAGAATCTGTCACTATACAAAGGTATTACATTATTATTGTTTATATTCCCTGTGCTGTACTTACCATGACTATGAGTTATTTACATTGTTCCTGGAAGTTTGTACCTCCTAACCCATCACATCTATTACCTGTCGCCCCAAGCCCTCCTTGCTGGCAACCACCAATTAGTTCTTTGTACTAACAGTCTACTCGGTTTTGTATTGTTTGATGGTTGTTTGGTTGCTTTCTTTCTTTTGGTTTTTACATTCCACACATAAATGAAAACATATAGTATTTTTCTACCTGACTTATTTCATTTAGCATGATACCCTCTTGGTCCATCTATATTGTCCTGAATGGCAAGATTTCACTCTTTCTTATAATAGAGTATTATTTCGTTGAGTAAATATATCTTATTTTCTTTAATATTCAGCCACAGATGGACATTTTGATTACTTCTATATTGTGGATATTGTAAACATTACTGAAATAAACACAGAGTATATATATTTTTTAAATTAATATTTTTGTTTTCTTTGGGCAAATATCTACAAATAGAATTACTGGGCCATATGGTATTTCTATCTTTGTTTTTACCCACCCACCAAAGTGCACAAGGGTTCCTTTTTCACCACATCCTCAACAACACCTGGTTTTTCTTGTCATTTTAACACAAATTCTGGCAGGTGTAAGGTGATATTTCACTGTGCTTTTGATTCACATTTCCCTAATGATCAGTGATGCCGACTATCTTTTCAGGTTGCTGACTATTCTTCTTTGGAAGAATGTCTATTTAGGCCTTCCATCCATTTTTTACTGGACTATTTGGGGACTTTTTTTTCTCTTGAGTTGTATGAGTCCTTTATATATCTCCCCCATTCAGTACATTAGCTGTTCATTTTGTTGATAGTTTACTTCACCGTGCAAAAGCTTTCCAGTTTGATGTAGTAACAATTGTTCATTTTTGCTGTTGTTTCTCTTGCCTACAGAGACAAATCCAGAAAAATACTGCTAAGAATGATGTCCAGAAGTTTATTGTCTATAACATTTAGGTCTTCAATCAATTTTGAATTTGTCTGTTATGAAGAAAATGGTCCAGTTTTCCCAGCACCATTTATTATGAGAATGTCTTTTCCTCATTCTATATTTTTGCCCCCTTTTTCATAGATAAATTAACCATAAAGATGTGAGATTATTTTGGGGCTCTCTATTAGCCAATGATTAATGTGTATTTTTCTGCCAGTACCATACTATTTTCATTACTAGAGCCTAGAAGTATAGTTTCAAGTCTAAGACTGATACATCCAGCTTTGTTCTTCTTTCTCAGGATTGCTTTGGCTATGTAGATTGCTCTGAGGAACATGGACAGTTTAACGTTATTAGTTCTTCCATTCCATGAGCCTGATAAATCTTTCCATTTATTTGTGTTATCTTCAATTTCTTCCATCAATGTTTTATAGTTTTCAGAGGACAGTTTTCACCTCCTTGGTTAAATTTATTCTTAGGTATTTGATTCTTTTTAACAAAATTGTAGATGGGATTGTTCTCTGTATATGATTTTATTTTACAACTTTTCTGAATTCTTTGATTTGTTCTGATCATTTCTTTGCAGTCTTTATGGTTTTCTATACATACTATCTTTTCATCTGCAAATAGGGACAGTTTCACTTGTTCCTTACCAATGTAAAAGCATTTTACTTCTTTTTTCTTGTCTCACTGCTGTGACTAGGACTTCTAGTACTTATACTGAGTAAAAATGGAGAAAGTAGACATCCTTGTTTTGTTCTTGATCTTAAAGGAAATGCTTTTAGCATTTCATCATTGACTGTGATGTCAATGATGTGGGTTTGTCATATATGGTCTTTGTTATGTTGATATAAGTCTCCTCTATACCCACTTTGTGGAGAGGTTTTATCATGAACAAACATTGAATTTTGTCAAATTTTTTTTCTGTGTCTATTGATATGGTCATATTATTTTTATTATTGATTTTGTTAATGTGGTGTATCATGTTGATTTGCAAATAATGAAACATTTCTTGCATACTTGGAGTAAATTGCACTTGATTGTGATAAATGATCCTTTTAATGTATTGTTAAACTTGGTGTGCTAATATGTTTTTGAGGACTTTTGCATCTTAATCATCAAGGATATTCGTCCACAGTCTTTCGGTGGTATAGTTGTCTGGTTGTGATGTTAGAGTAATAATGGTCTTATAGAATGAATTTGGAAGCATTAATTTTAGTCTGAGAAGTTTAAGTGTTAACTACTCATTAGATATTTTGTAAATTCATCTGTGAAACCATTTGGTGCTGGACATTGTTTGTTGGAACTATTTTGATTACCCATCCAGTTTTGTTACTGGCCACCAATTTGTTCAAATTTTCTATGTCTCGATTCTTTTTTGGAACATTGTATTTTTCTTGAAATAGATCCATTTCTTCTCAGGTGTCCAACTTGTTTGCATACTTTTTCATATACTCTATTTCTGTGCTGTCACTTTTTCATTTCTGTTCTTGTTTTTTTTTTCTTATCCAAGTTTTTATTTAAATTCCAGTTAACATACAGTGGGATATTAGTTTCAGGTGTAAAATTTAGTGATTCATCACTTGTACAGCACCCTATACTCATCCCAACAACTTCCCTCCTTACCACCCATCACCTATTTCACCCATTCCCCCCGCCCACCTCCCCTCTATTACCATCAGTTTGTTCTCTATAGCTAAGAGTCTGTTTCTGGGTTTTCCTGTTTGTTCTGTTTCTTAAATTCTACATATGAGTGAAATCATATGGTATTGTCTTTCTCTGATGGACTTATTTTGCTTACAGTATACTCTGTTGCTCCATCCAGGTCATTGCAAAGGAAACCATTTCATTCTTTTTGATGGCTGAGTAATATTCCATTGTATGTGTATATATCTATATCTATATCTCTCTATCTCTCTCTCTCTCTATCTATCTATCTATCTATACCACATCTTTATCCATTCTTCAATCGATGGAAGTTTGGGCTCTTTCCATACCTTGGTTCTTGTCGATATGCTGCTATAGACGTTGGGGTGTATGTATCCCTTCAGTACCCTTTCAATAAACACCTAGTTGTGCAATTGCTGAATTATAGAGCAGTTCTATTTTTAACTTTCTGAGGAACCTCCGTACTGTTTTCCAGAGTGACAACACCAGTTTGCATTTCCACCAAGACTATAAGAGTGTTGCCCTTTCTCCACAGCCTGGCCACTACCTGTTGTTTCCTGTCTTGTTCATTTTAATCATTCTGACTGGTATGAGGTGATACCTCACTGTACTTTTTATCTGTATTTTCCTGATGCTGAGTGATGTTGAGCATCTTTTAATGTGTCTGTTAACTCTGTGAAGGTCTTCTATGGGAAAAATGTCTCTTCATATCTTCTGCCCATTTTTTAACTGGATTATTTGGTTTTTGGGTGTTGAATTGGGTAAGTTCTTTATAGATTTTAGATACTGACCCTATATCAGACATGTCATTTCCAAGTATCTTCTCCCATTATGTAGACTGCCTTTTAGTTTTATTGTTTTCTTTGATATGCAAAATATTTTCTTTTGATAAAGTCTCAAGAGTTGATTTTTGTTTTTGTTTTGTCAGAGAGCGCTAGATCAGAAGCAGGCAGAGAGGCAGTCAGAGAGAGAGGAGGAAGCAGGCTCCCTGCTGAGCAGGGAGCCCGATGTGGGCCTCAATCCCAGGACCCTGAGATCATGACCTGAGCCGAAGGCAGAGGCTTTAATCCACTGAGCCAGCCAGGCACCCAAGTATCAGTAGTTTATTTATGCTTTCATTTCCCTTCCCTCAGGAGACATTCCTAGTAAGAAGTTGCTCCAGCCAATGTCACAGAGGTTAATACCTGGTTATCTAGGATTTTGATGGTTTCCTAAGACGGTGGTCCAGTTTGATTCTTTTGCTTGTGACTGTCCAGTTTGCCCAACAGCATTTGTTGAAGAGACTGTCTTTTCTATTGGATATTCTTTCCTGCTTTGTCAAAGATTAACTGACCATATAGTTGGGGGTTCATTTCTGGGTTTCCTATTCTGCCCCATAGATCTATGTGTCTGTTTCTGTGTTAGTACAGTACTGTCTTGATCACTACCTGAAGTCACTACCTGAATTGTGAGGCCTCCAGATTTGCCTTTCTTTTTCAATATTGCTTTGCCTATTCAGGGTCTTTTCTGGTTCCATACAAATTTTAGGGGTTTTTGTTCCAGCTCTGTGAAAAATGCTGTTAGTATTTTGATAGGGATTGCACTACATGTGTATATTGCTTTGGGTAATATAGACATTTCAACAATATTTGTTATTCCAACCCATGAGCATGAATTGTTTTTTCATTTCTTTGTGTCTTCTTCAATGTCTTGGTGCGTGTCCCACAGTTTTGAGATTAGAGGTCTTTACCTCTTTGTTTAGGTTTACTCCCAAATATCTTATGGTTTTTGGTGCAAATGTAAATGGGATCAATTCCTTGATTTCTCTTTCTGCTGTTTCATTATTGCTGTATAGGAATGCAACACATTTCTGTACATTGATTTTGTATTGTTTGACTTTACTGAATTCATATATCAATTCTAGCAATTTTGTGGTGAGCCTTTTGGGTTTTCTATATAAAGTATCTTATCATCTGCAAACAGTTAAAGTTTGACTGTTTCCTTGCCAATTTGGATGCCTTTTATTTCCTTTTCATTTTCTGGTTACTAGTAAATAACAGTGGAAAGAGTAGATATCCCTGTCATTTTCCTGACTGTAGAGGAAAAGCTCTTAGTTTTTCACCATTGATGGTGATATTAGCTGAGAGTCTTTTGTATATGGCCTTTATCATATCCCTACTTTGTTGAGAGATTTTATCAAGAATGGATTCTCTATTTTGTCAAATGCTCTTTCTGCATCTCTTGAGAGGAGCATATGGTTCTCATCCTTTTTTTTTAATTAATGTCATGTATCACATTGATTGATTTGCTAATAGTGACCCACACTTCCAGCCCAGCAATAAGTTCCACTTGACCATGGAGAATTATTCTTTTAATGTACTGGTGGATTTGGTTTGCTAGTATTTATTGAGAATTTTTGCATACATGTTTATGAGGGATATTAGCCTATAGTTCTCTTTTTTAGTGGAGTATTTGTCTTGTTTTGGTATCAGGGTAATGCTGACCTCATAAAATGAATTAGGAAGTTTTCCTTGCATTCCTAGTTTTTGGAATACTTTGAGAAGAATAGGTATTGACTCTTTTTAAATGTTCGGTAAAATTCGCCTGTTGGTTGGGAGATTTATAATTCAATTTCTTTGGTGGTTTTTGGTCTGTTCAAGTTTTCTCTTTCTTCCTGTCTCAGTGTTAGTAGTTATATATTTCTGGGAATTTATACATTTCTTCCAGCTTGTCCAATTTGTTGGCATATAGATTTTCATAATATTTTCTTTTAATTGTTTGTATTTCCATAGTGTCGGTTGTTATTTCTCCTCTTGTTTGTGATTTTATTTATTTGGGTCTCTTTGCTTTTTCATTAGGCTGGTGATGGTTTGATTAAGTTTTTCAAAGAATTAGCTCTGGTTTAATTTATGGGTTCCTTCTTTGTTTGTTTCTATGTCATTTATTTCTGCTCTAATATTTATTTTTTCCCTTCTTTTTTTGGCCCCAGTCTTCATTTGCTGTTTTCTTTCTAACTCCTTTTGGTCTAATGTTAGGTTGTTTGAGATTTTTCTTGCTTCTTCATGTACGCCTGTATTACTCTATATGTCCCACTTAAGACTGCTTTTGTGGCAACCCAAAGGACTGGGACAATCATGCTGTCATTTTCACATGTGTCCATGTGGTTGATCCATTCACTCTTCAGTACCATGTTGTTTAACCTCCATGTATTTGTGGTCCTTCCAAATTTTTTTCTTGTCAGTGACTTTAAGTTTCATAGCATTGTGATGAGAAAATAGGCATAGTATGATCTCAATCTTTCTGTACTTGTTGAGGGCTGATTTGTGACTCAGCATGCAATCTATTCTGGAGAATGTTCCACGTGCACTCAAAAAGAATGTAGTCTGCCACATTAGGATGAATTGTTCTGAATATATCTGTGAAGTCCATCTGGTCCACTTTGTCATTCAAAGCCATTATTTCCTTGTTGATGTCTTGCTTAGATGGACTGTCCATTGATGTAAGTGTGGTGTTCAAGTCCCCTACTATTATTGTATTATTATCAATGAGTTCCTTTCTGTTTGGTATGGTTTTATATATTTGGATGCTTCTTTCTTGGGGATATAAACGTTTTCAGTTGTTAAATCCTGTTGATATAGTACCCATCTTCATCCTTTGTTATAGTATTTGGTTTAAAATGTAGTCTGTCTGGGGGCATTGGGTGACTCAGTCAGTTGGGCATCTGACTCTTAGTTTTTACTCAGGTCATGGTCTCAGAGTCATGGGATTAGGCCCTGTACTGGGCATGAAGCCTGCTTAGGATTCTCTCTTTCCCTCTCCCTCTACCCCTCCCCCTACACTCATGCTAGTTTGTCTGTTCTGGCTTTTTTTGATGTCCATTTGTCTGATAAATGGTTCTCCATCCCCTCACTTCAGTCTGTGGGTGTCTTTATGTCCAAAATGTGTCTGTTATAGACTACATGTCAATGAGTCTCGTTTTTTATCCATTTTGACACCCTATGGCTTTTGATTGGAGGAGTTAGTCCATTTATATTCACAGTACTTATTTAGTAATTATTTAGGAATATATCTAGTGCCATTACAGTATTTGTTTTATCATTGTTTATGGAGCTTTTCTCTGGTCCTTGCTAGTCTTTGTCACTTTTGATGTTTCCTTTTCACTCAATGGGTCTCCTCTAATATTTCTTGCAGGGCTGGTTTAGTGGTCACAAACTTCTAGAGTTTTTGTCTGGGAAATTCTTTATTTCTCTTTCTGTTCCAAATGATAGCTTTACTGGATAGAGTAATCTTGGCTGCAGATTTTCCCATTCAGCACATTGAATATATAATACTACTGTCTTCTGGTTTGCCAAGTTTCTGTGGAGAGGTCTGTAGAGAGACTTATGGGTCTTCCCTTGTAAGCTAGGGACTTCTTTTGTCTTTCTGCTTTTAGGATTTTTTTAATCACTATATTTCACAAATTTAATTATAATATGTCTTGGTCTTGGTGTTCACCTGCTTTTGGTGATTTTGATGGGAGTTCTCTGTCTCTCCTGAATTTGGATGTTTGTTTCCTTTCCCACTTCAGGGAAGTTGTTAGCTATGATTTCCTCAGATTTTCTACTCTATTTTCTCTCTCTTCTTCTGGGCCTCCTAATATAGAAATGTTATTATGTTTGATAGAGTAACTGAGTTTCCTAAGTCTATTCTCATGTTCCCTAATTCTTTTTCCATTAATTTTAGCTGATCATTTATTCATTACATCCAGTCTGTTTCAAATATTGATTATTGTAATTTACATTTCTGACCATGTATCTCAGCTGTAAGGGCCTCCCTGAGGTATTACATGCTTTTCTTAGGCCCAGAGAGTACCCTTATAATTGTTACTTTAAATTCTCCCTCAGGCATATTATTTATATCTGTTTTGATTACATCACTGGCTGTGACTTTATCTTGTTGTTTCGTGTGGGATGAATGTCTCTGTCTACTTGTCTGTGTTAGAAAAGCCTGTTATGTTTCCTGTTCCTGAGAGTAATGTCTTTATCATTTCTGATTTTATTCGAATCTCTCTTTTATTCATGAAGAGGTTCTGTATATATTTTAAAGAATCAGCTATTAGTTACATTGAACTTTTCTATTTTTTATAGTCTTTATTTAACTTATTTCTACTAGGACCTGCCTTACTTCCTTTTTTCTACTATTTTTGGACATTATTTGTTCTTTATTTCCTAATTCTTTTAGGTATAACATTAGATTGTATATGTGCAATTTTTTTCTTATTTCCTGGGGTAAGCCCATATTCCTATCAACTTCCCTCTTAGAATATGAACTGATGTGTTTCTGTTTTCATTTGTCTCAGGGTATTTTTATTTATTTCCTCTTGATTTCTTCATTGAGCTACTGGCATTCTTAGTGTGTTGTTTAGTCTCCATGTATTAGTATTTTCTTCTACTTTTTTCTTATTAGTTTTGTACTAGTAGTAGTACAAAATAGTTTGTACTACCATGGTTGGAAATTATACAGATATGATTTCAAACTTCTGAAATTTATTGATATTTCTTTCATGGCCTAGAATGTGTATATCTTGAGAAAGATTTAGTGTGACTTGAAAATAATGTTTTTCTGCTGTTTTGGGACTGAGTATTCTGTATATATGTGTTAAATATATCTTGCCCAATGTGTGGTTCAAAACCACTATTTCCTTATTGATTTTCTCTCTGGATGATCTACACATTGATGGAAGTAAGGTGTTGAAGTCCTTAGGTACTATTGTATTATAAGTCTCTCTTTATGACTGTTAACATGTGATTTATATATTTAGGAACCTTATGTTGGGTTCACAGGTATTTACAATTATATCCTCTGGTTGCATTGATCATTATGTAATACCCTTCTTTGTCTTGTGTTAGTCTTTATTTAAAATCTATCTAGTCTGTGGGCTGCCTGGATAGCTTAGTTGGTTAATCGTCCAACTCTTGATTTTGGTTCAGGTCATTATCTTGGGGTCCTGGGATTGAGCCCTGCTTCAGGCTACATGCTCAGTGGGGAGTCTACTTGAGGATTCTGTCCCTCTTCTTTGCCCCTCCCCCACTTGTGTGTTCTTGCTTTCTAAAATAAATCTTTTTATTTATTATTTATTTATTTAAGATTTTATTTATTTGGCAGAGAGGCAAGCAGAGAGAGGAGGAAGCAGGCTCCCTGCAGAGCAGAGAGCCCGATGCGGGCCTCGATCCCAGGACCCTGAGATCATGACCTGAGCCTAAGGCAGAGGCTTTAACCCACTGAGCCACCCAGGCGCCCTAAAATAAATCTTTTTAAACAATAAAATTTATCTAATCTGATATAAATATTGCTGTACCAGCTTTTTTTTTGGTTCCATTGCATGGAATACTTTTTCCATCTAATCTTTCTTTGTGTCTTTAGGTCTGAAACAAATGTCTTGTAGCCCGCACAGAGATGGGCCTGATTCTTTCAACCATTCAGTCACCTTATGTCTTTTGACTGGAGCACTTAGTCTACTTACATTTAAAGTAATTAGAAATTATTGATACTTATTGCCATTTTTTAATTGTTTTTGTAGTTCTATTCCTTTCTTCTCTTGCTCTATCTATCTCCCTTAAAATATACTCTTTGGCATTATGTTTAGAGTACTTTATTTTTTGCACATCTATCACAGATTTTTGGTTTTACCATGTGGTTCATATGTAACATCTTGTGTGTATAGTAATGTGTATTAAGTCAATGGTAGCTTAAGTGTGAACACATTTTAAAAGCACAGCCTTTTTCTTCATAACTTGTTTAATGATATGTCATATTTTACATCTTTTAAATTGTGTATCCCTTGACTAACTTTTATAGATGTAATTGATTTTATTACTATCATCTTTTCAACTTCAGCGTAACTTTTTAAAAATGACTGATCTACTACCTTGACTATATGATTTTACAAGTGAAATTTTTTCCTTTCATAGTTTTTTTCTTATTATGGCCTTTTCCATGTAAAGAAGTCCCTTGAACATTTTTTGTAAGGCCAGGTTAGTGGTGATAAACTCCTTTATTTCTCCTTTAATCCTGAATGATAACTTTGCTGCATAAGGTATTCTAGATTGCTAAGAACGGGGGGAGGGGGTACCCTACAGTTTGCTTGCTAGAAAGGAGAGATGATATATTCAAACTGTGTTCTAAAGAAACCAGCTGATAGCCTTACATATTTTCCCTCTCCATAATTCTTTCCACTTTTAACATTAATTGTTGCTATTATTCATTCAAATAAGTTTTATGTTCCTTTCTCCCGCTTTTCCTCTGGGAACCCTATAATGCAAATATTAGTATGCTTGATGATGTTTACAGAGGTCTCTTAACCGATCCTCATTGTAAAAATTATTTTTTCTTTCTCCTGTGCAGCCTGGTTACTCTCCACTAGTCTACCAGTCAGAATGCTGGTACATTTTTCAGCATCCTCTACTCTGTTGATTCCCTCCGAGTTCATCCAGTCTTTTCTCCAAGTCGTCTGGTGAGTACGTTTTTGAACTTTTTTAGTTCTTTTCCTAGAGTTTGGTCTTCTTCCTGCAGTTGTTTCTATGTATTAAGTAGGTTAGCTACATCTCCTACTCTTAAAAGTATGGCCTACTGTGGAAAGCATCATGTAGTGCTCAGCAGGTCAATCCCTCTGCTTTTTAGAATCGGGTGCTCCAGGATCTCTCCGGTTGAGATGGATGCACCCTTCTTTTGTGGCTGCTGCAGGTGCATTGGTAAGCAGGGCTTGTCCCTAGCATAACTGCCTACAGTCACTCTGAGAACCCTGGTGGATGAGGATGTCCTCCGTCTGGCGGTTGGCAGTGACCAGTCATAACTATCTCAGGGGTGGTGCTGGCACTCTGCCAGGGTACACTCTTCTGGGTGAGGCTGCCTGCCCAATGTGGTCGGGCAGCAATCTTAAGTCCAAGCTGAGTCTGCCTTCCAGATGGGGTGGGAGCTGCTTTGGAGGGGTACCTGACTGTGCAGGTATGTTGAGTGTGCCAGGTTCCCAAGGGATAGCTAGGTCAGGGCTAACCTGTTAGCAAAATAAGTGCAGAGTGTCACAGTTGGTTCCAGTACATGTCCAACAACCTAGGCTAGAGGGTCAGAAAGCTGGTACCCACATCCTAAAGTTAGTCAATAAATCTCCCCATATATACCAGGTGATTTTTCAAACCTCTGCTGTGGTGCTGGCTCTCAGCACCAGTGATATAGCATGCTAGTTCTTGTGAGTAAAGACTCATTTTACTATAAACTTTTAGCTCTCCTGGAGTCTAAGGCTTGTCAATTTTCGAAACCAGACACTTTAGGGTCCTCAGGCAGGTCCCTGCAACTGGGTGTGCTCAATAGGGGGTTTGACCTGTTTGCTTCTCAGGAGGATCCCTCCCACTTTTGGACTGCCCTACGAGGCTCATTGTCTGGTTCCCAACCATGTCTCTCCCCTTCTGGTCATTTTGAACGTGAGTTCATTACATGTAGTTCTACTGTTGTTGCATCCTAGAAGGAGGTGAACTCAAGATCCTCCTACTCTGCCACCTACCATATTCTCTTTATTATCCTTTTGAATCATAACATTTGGTTATCAGTTTGAAAATAAGGCATAACAGATACTACGATTATATAATGTGGAGTATATTATTGATGGAGATTCCTTCAGGATATAATTGTGTTTTTTTCTTTCTCTTGTCCATGTTCTACAAAGTTAATAATTTTCCATTTTGGAACTAATAGTGTTAATATATAAGATAGAGTCCAAGCAAAGAACATAAAATGGGTCATCTAATTCTGTAGTGCAGTGTCTTCAGTTAGGTATTACTGAAAATGTATTCTCCTTTTGCAAATACATTAAGTGATCAAACAATTTTCTAAAATTGGAATATTTAGCTCACTGATCTTTTGTTAAGTTCATTTATAAATACTACTCTTCGTCATCCAGCTATTTTCACATCCTTGTCTAATTCTTTGTATCACTAAGCCAAGAAAAAAAAGTATTCACATGTTCCTCAAACCTGGTTAGCAGTACTGGAAGGAAAAAAGCAAAGGCAGGGAGAAACTTGGATAGGAAGGTGAGATCTCAGACCAGCTGGTGGCAGTGTGATTCAATGCCCACTGTTTCATTAAGAATTAAATTGGATGAGGAGAGTGGGAAAAGATGGCAGGAGGATTTGGAGCTCACCTCCTTCCACAGAAACACCAAAGCAACAAGAATATGTAATTCAGTTCCTTTTGAAAATGAACTGAAGCCTGGAAGAACAGATCTTCCACAGCTACACACATAAAGGAAAGGCCACAGAGAGAAGGGTTGGATGGGCCAAGACACATGTGGGAACTGGACTCCTGGGGGCAGGAATGCATAAGTAGGTGTGGAGGAATAAAAGGGATCAAGCCCCACATCTGACATGCTGGGGACCTGCACAAAGATGAGCTCCCATAATGTCTGGCTTTCAAAATCAGCTGGGCCTAGCTCCAGGAGAGTCAGTGGGGAGGGGTACTCCATCCAAGACCCAGCTCGGAAGCATCAGTTCGGTTACGCAAGACAGAGATCTATTGACAAATTTTAGAATGGGTGCCACAGAGACCTATATCCATGGGATTTACCCTGAGGATGGAAAAGCTGGCAGGTACCATTCTTATTGCCCTCCCCAGGCAGAGGCCCCTGAAACACGGCTCCCAACTTATCACATGTCCTAGGTGCCTCAGTTGGGGCTGTTAAAGCCTCGGGATGATGAGCACAGTGTCTCACCCAAGGACCAGCACCGGTGCCCCTAGAGAACCTATCCTGCCTGCCCCAGGGATGGGGAAGCTAGTCCCACCCACAAATCTGGCCCCAGTATTGAAAATCATGCCTCCCAGGCAGCTATATCAGGTGGAAGCCATGCCTAGCCATGCACACAGGAGAGTCTGGCAAGTCATTGATGACAGCCAGGTTGAGGGACTGCATGCAGCCACTGGGGACACCTACAGCATTTGGTTCTGGTGACCAGAAGGCATTGCTAACAAGGCATCAGAGATCCCCTTCATATAGGGCCACACATAGAGGCAAAATAAGGGGGAAGAGGAACATGTTGAAGATGAAAGAGCTAAATGAAACATATAAGCAATTTACCTGATAAAAATTTGAAAGTAAAGGTCATAAAGATACTCATCAGACTGAATGAATTGAGAACTTCACCGAAGAGGAAATAAAAAACAGATCTGAAGAACACAATTACTGAAATATACAATCTACTAGAGGGAATCCACAGCTGATAAGAGAATGCAGAAGGATACATCAGCAATCTGAAAGACGGGGTCATAGAAAGCGACCAAGCTAAACAACAAGATGAAGACCAAAGTTAAGAAATGAAATGGGCCAAGGGCCCAATTCAAGCACACTAAGATTCAAATTATAAAAGAGTGCCAGAATGAGCAGAGAAAGGGGCGGAGAACATAAGTGAAGGAAGAATAGATGAAAACTTCCATATCTGGGGAGAAAACAGACATCCAAGAAGTACACAGTGACACACGAAGATAAAATCTTAAAAGCATCAGGAGAAAAGCAAACAGTTTGAGTCTATCAGTTGATTTCTCAGTAGAAACTTTATAGGCCACAGGGAATAGCATGATATATTCAAAGTGCTAAAATAAAAAAAAATACTCTAAATGGCAAGGTTATTCAAAATTGAAGGAGAAATAAAGTTTCCCAGACAAAGGAGTTCATTACTATTAAACTATACAAGAGCTATTAAAGGGACCTTAAGTGGAGGGAAAAAAAGCCTTAACTACAAGTAAATTTCACTGGTAAAAGTGAACATAGAGTGATTGTGTCAATCACTTATAAAGCAAGTATGAAGAGTAAAAGACAGTAGTTGTAAAATTATGTGTACAAAATTAAACATTATAGCAAAAGAAAAATATAGACATAATGTACATAAAACCTGGATGACAAAGTAAAAATTTAGTGTTTTAAAATATATTTGAACTTCAGCAGCCATTCAGTGTAGACTGCTACATGCATAGGATTTTATTTGCAATTCATGGTAACCACAAACCAAACATGTATAATAGATGCATAACATATCACAAGGGAAAAAAAGAGAGGACCCACACACATAACCAAAAAAGCAATGTAAACAATGGTGGTAAGTACATACCTATCAACATTTATTTTAAGAGCACGTGGATTACATACGCAAAAAGACAAAGAATGACTGAATGTGTTAAAAACGAAAGATAATGATGTTGCCTACGAGAGACCTGACGAAGACCTAAAGACACATATATTTCATGCCAAGGGTATGGAAAAAACAACAACAGCAAAAAAAACCTGGGGTAGCAATACTTGTTCCAGACAAAGAGGACATAATGATAAAGGGATCAACCCAACAAGAAGATATAAGGCCAGCCAGTATTAACAGAATTAAAGGGAAGAATTTTTTAGTTTTTATACACTAATAGCAAAGCAGCAGAAAGAGAAATTACAAAACCAATCACATTCACGATTCCATTGAAAGGAAGAAAATACCTAGGAATACATTTAATCTAGGAGGTAAAAAACTTTTACTCTGAAAATTCTAAGACTTTGATGAAAAAAACTGAAGGCGGGGGGCAACACAAATAAGTGGAAAGATACACCATGCTCACGGATTTGAAGAATTAATAAGTTACAATATCCATACTACCAAAAGCAATTGCAGATTTAAAGATGTCCCTATCAAAATACTAATAGTGTAATTCTACAGTTTGTAGGGAACTACCAAAGACCTCAAGTAGCAAAAGCAATCTTGAGAAAGAACAAACCTGTACATTATCTCGATCCAAGATTTCAAATTCTAAAAGGCTATAGTAATTAAAACAGTATGATACACAAAAATAAACATATAGAGTAATGGAACAGAATACAGAGTCCAGAAATAAATAGTCTCTTCAATAAGCGGTGCTGGGAAAACTCTACAGGCAAAATAAAGTGGATCACTTTTTGCTACACAAAAATTAACAAAAATGTAAGTCCCTGACCTGTAAAACTCCTAGAAGTATAAAGAGCAACATCTTCGGCATTGGCTTTTGCAGTATTTTCCCAGAATGTCTCTGCAGGCAAGAGAAATATAATAAAAATAAGCAAATGAGACTATATCACATTAAAAAGTTTTTGCACAGGGAAAGAAGCCATCAACCAAACAATAAGGCAACCTACTGAATGGGATGAGATAACCGCAAATGATATATCCAATAAGGGGTTAATATCCAAAATATAGAAGGAACTTCTACAACTCCACACCCAAAAACCCCCACATACTCTGGGTAAAAAATGCACAGAGGACGGGAATAGACATTTTTCCAAAGATGGCCACTAGACACCAGAAAAGATCCTCAAAATTACTAACCATTAAGGTAATGCGATTCAAAACCACAATGAGATGTCACTTCACGTCAGCCAGAATAGCTAAGAGAACCTAAGAAATAACAAGTGTTGGCAACAAAGGAAAGAAAAATGACCTCCATGCACTGATGGTGGGAATGTAAATTGGTATAGCCACTATGAAAAACATACTCAATGGCCCAGTAATTCTACTTGTGGGTACTGGCACAAAGGAAAAAAAATAATATATGTACCTCTTTGTTTTTTGTAGCATTATTTATAACAGCCATGATAATGAAAAAACCTTTGTCCTGATAGGTGACTATATAAGATAATATGGTATATATACACAGTGGAATAAAGTTAAGCCATAACAAAGCAACACAGTTGGACCATGAGGGCATTTTGCTAACAGAAAGACGTCAAGTGGAAAAACACAAATATTTTATGATTCCTTTTATCTGTGGATTATAAATATATATGTACACATTTCAACAAACAACAAAAATGAATAAAGCTTATAAATACAGAGAACAAACTTGCCAGAGGGGAGAAATGTGGGAAAATAGATGAAGGGAATTAAAAGGTACAAACTTCTAGTTATAAGTCATGGGGATGAAAAGTACAGCACAGGGGATGTAGTCAATAATATTGTAATAACTTTGTTGACAATGACTACACTTACTGTTGTGAGCATCTGGTAATCTATGTAATTGCAGACTCACTATGTTATGCACTGAAATTAATATTTATACTTCAGTAAAAAATAAAATTAAAAAAAACTAAATTGGGTGAAACTGGAGTGGACTAGTTAATAATAATGGCAAAAAAAAGGTGCTATAATTTTTGTTGTGGTAAATCTAGCAGTAATTGATCATCCAGCTTCCCCAGATCAAGTGATTATTTGAAAACTCATACAAGTGGGGGCTATTTCTATGGCAAAGAGCACTGATGCCCCAAATAAAACTAGTAATTATAAATGGAATAAGATATGGTCTTTAATAGAGAGTACTAGAAGCAAACATTCTATAATTCTTATTTCAAAAACATAATATTTTTAATTTTAAAAGATACTAGACAAGATTTACACTATGGTCATATGGATGGTCCAATACATAAGAAAACTAAACCTCAAAGGCATGTGTGATAAAATCATATATATATATGTGTGTGTGTGTGTCCACTTCTAACAGCTATTTGTAAAACAAAGGGCATAGGAACATATTTTTCTAAATTCTTCTTGCATATTACTTAAATTGCAGGCCTGACTTTCTACACAGACTAACTGCTGATCAGATGTGCAGGTCTTCCTTGCACAGTGAGTCCACTGTTTGCAAGGCTTTTAGAAATGCATGATTTGCCACTAAACTAGTTTCAATAAGATGTTCCCTGGAGCTCTGTTTGTCAGCAGGACATTCCACATCTTCCCAAAACACACAACCAAGCATTCATGCATATGCACACACAAACATTTGCATACTCCCCATTCAGGATTTATGTATTTAAGAAGACATACCAAGTTGGAGTTACAGGACAGTTGGAACTATTAATTACATCTTAATTAGGAATACCATCATCCTTATTAAACAATGATATTCTTGATGTTCATTAAATTTTCTGTCCCACTGTTTCATAGAGATGATAGTGATGCTGCTAATAGCTAAATCTTACTTACCATGTGCTGAAGCTGTTTTAAGTATTTTCATAGACACTTCCTCATTTACTTCTCGCAGTTCTATGCAATTGCTATTTTACAGAAGAGGAAACTGCAGTATACTTACGTTAAATACCATATAAAAGTAAACACCGAAAGTCCTTTGTTACATGTCATTTACTCAATAAACCTTTATGAAATAAATGGATTGTGACAGAAAGTCTGATGCATGTTCAGCGGAACTACAGATTTGTTACCCAATGTTGAAGACTGTCATTCATCTACCTAAAATTCTTGAGTAATTCAAGGTTCTGTTTTAGTTCGTTTTGTTTTAGCTCAATACCACAAATACTCTGGCCTATTTTTCTATTCCATTCAACCCCTCTAATTCCATTTTTTGCTTAAGTTATTAGTTATAAAATACTGAGGAATACATGAAGACTAGCCTCAAAAACTTGCTTTGGGAAGAGCACTGGTGTGGGGGCTGAATAAAGCCATGAATGAGGATTCAAACATCTTTCTAACCACATCAAATAAAGTGCTTAAAATGTTTCGGAATAGGATACTGCCAATCAAAATGTAATGAAAATAAATTCTAGGTGAATCCACAATCTGCTTTATATAAATACAAATATGTTAACCAGTTGAATAAATCGGGCTCAACAAAACACCAGAAAGTACATCGGAAGAAATAATCTTATTTAGAGAAGTGAATAGATTGGATATTACTCTGTGGGGGGGAAAAAAGAGTTCACTTAACAACATTTCTTAATGTTGACTAAGTAGCTAGGATTTCTAAGGATTTTGAGGACAATAAAGTCAGTACGTTTTCTCCCCCTCTGAACATTATAGTATTGATGACCTTGTGTCAAAATTAAAAAGTCAGTCTCAGATGGAAAATAAATCAATAATTAAATAATTTTAAATTAAATAATTTGAATTATTAAGTGAGTAGGAAGACAGTGTCTACCTGTTGCTGAGACATGATGCTGTGGAAGGTGATGATTATAGGATTTAGCAACCATGTGCTAAATCCATAACACCAGGTCCTATTTTATTACTGAATATCTGTAAGGAAAGTATACTACCATATACAGAGTAGACACATACAGAGTAAGAGCAGATCACTCCAAGATAAAGTTGATAGTTAAAAATAAGTGGAACTATTCCAAGGAGGTAAACAGTGACAGTGAGAAAAAAAGGTTACATTAGGTGAATACTTCTTATAAGAATGTAGAATATATTTTATTATTTTAAGGTCAACACAATAACAAGTACCTTGCCTGGTAATCAGACCATCAATAAGCCTGAGGTCCTCACGCTGAGTGTAATTAAATGACGAGGCAATAAACTGTTAAACCCGACTATACCCACACGCTTTAGGTTCCAAAATGCCAAACCCCATATACTTGCTTCTTCATCAAGAAGACAAGTGAAGGTAACATCCTTGTAAACGTTTTCAGGAAATAGAAGCAAAGGTCTATTATGAAACTTCATGACACAAAAGTAACAAAAAAGCCATATATAACAAATCCAAATGGGTCTTAGAGGTCCAAGATGGCAGTGAAGGAAGAAACTGACCTCACCTTGTCTCACAGCTACATGAAACCTATGCCTACAAATAGAGGAATGCCTCCTGAGGAAGACCTGGGGAAGTGAACAGCTTCTGCACAAGAGGAGGTAGAGGGAAGATACAAAGAAGGGCAGGGACACAGAGAGACAGATTCCTGCTCCTGATGCTGCAAGGTGCAGTAGGGAAAGAGATCAATGAGAGGTCCACGTGCAGATTTCTTGCCCTGGGCAAAGAAAAAAAATTAATTTGAAGGACAACCACACTGTAAGTGAAGGGAATCCATCTATTCACCCTACATTCCCAATTGTGGGGGAATTGCTGGATCACTCCCCATGGTCACAGGCACTGGCAAGTGTCCTAATTGATGTTCTCCCTCCAACATGATAGCACAGACAAAGCAGAATATAGGTGCTCTACCCAAGACTCCTAGGGCAGGCATAGTGAGCCCTGGGCCCTTAGTCATCTCTAGCTCCAGCTGTCCCACCAAGGGAACCCTAGTGGGGCCCACACCCCCAATTTGTGTCCAATCTAACTCCAGCCACCTTACCAGGTAGCCTGCAAACACAGCTCCCTAGGAGACAGGTGGCCACCACCTATTCCAGTGCCAGCTGTCTCACCGCAGCACCCACTGAATGGAGTAACCCAGCCTGTGTCCACTCCAGCTCCAATGATCTTGCCAGCATGGTCCAGGCATGGAGTGCCCTGACCCATACCTGCTTCAGTCATCCTGCCGAGGTGCCCCTTGCTAATGGGTACATCCATTAGGCATGGGCTGCAGCTATCCCTCCAGGGTGACCCCCAATGTGCTGTGTCCCAGGACTTCCAGCCCATGCTGGCTCAAACCATAGCTTTCCAGGCAGGGAATGCTATGTGAGGAGCACCACAGCCATTGCCCATTTCAGCTCTGGACTTCCTGCCAGCATGGCCCTGGTGGAACCTATTATGGAAATGCCTCATTTGAGTCCCCTACAGCCCCAACATCCTGCCAGGTGGCTGCAATGCAAAGCTACCCAGGACCCTGTTCTAACCAGGCAAACAATGCAGCCAGGTACATGCAGTCTATATGGGGAACATTCCTACACAAAGCCACTCCTTCAAGACCGGGGAGTAGTACTTTCACAGAAAAACATAACTTAAAGGAGTTCATCATTAAACATTTAAGAGACCTCGTGGAAAATAAAAGGTTATAAGTAGAAGAAAATTGTGAAAAGAAAAAATTTCACTGATAAGAGCAAACACACTCTAAAAATAGTATAAAGGTTAAAAGACAATAATAGTAAAACCGAGTGTATCTAGAAAAACTTCATTAAGGGATACACAAAATACAATGATATAAAATAAGGCATTAAATACATAAGTATGGAGGGGGATATTAAAAGTATTGTACTTTTAGAATGTGTTCATACTTAAGTGACCATTAATATTTGTATATACATATATATATATGGTTCTACACATAGCATTTTATATACGAACCTCATGGTAACCACAAATCAAAAATCTAGGACACATTCACAAAAGGTAAAGGTAAAGGATTCCAAGCATGATACTGAAGAAAGTCATCATATCACAAGGGAAGTGAGAAAAGAAGAACCAAGAAGAACTACATGAACAACTAGAAAAAAATTAATAAAATGGTAATAGGAACATATGTGTCAATAATCACTTTAATGTAAGTGGAATGAGTGCTCCACTCAAAATATGTAGAGTAGCTAAATAGATAAAAATGAAACAAAAATCAAGAATCATGCTTTTTTCAAGAGACTAATTTCAGAACTAAACACACATACAATCTGAAAGTGAAGGTATGGAAAAATATATTCCATCTAAAAGGAAGAAGAAGAAAAAAAGGCTGAGTTAATAATAGACTTTAAAACCAAAACTGTAACAAGAGACAAAGAGTATTAGAAAATGATAAAATAATGAATCCAACAAGATGATATAAAAATTGAAAATATCTGTGCACTCAACACAGGAAGATCTAAATATATAAAGCAAATATTAACAGTTCATGAAGAAAGTGACAGTAATAAAATAATAGTAAGGACTTTAGCACCCCACTTATATCAATGTTTAAGTCATCTAGATAGAAAATCATTAAGTAAACAATGGCATTATATGACACATTAGACCAGATAGACTAAAAAGGTATATACAAAACATTCTACCCCAAATCACCCTAATACGCATCCTTTTCACGTTCTCTCAGACTATTCTTCAAGATACATCACATTTTAAATTATTGAAATCATAAAGCCTATTCTCTTGCCACAAGGATGTGAAACTAGAAATCAATTTTAAAAAATAAACAAAACACAAACAAATGGAGGCAAAAGAGACAAACAAATGTTCATTTTCTTTGGCCCAAAACAAATGGGCCAAGGAAAAAATCAAAGAGGAAATTAAAAAATCTCTAGAGACCAATGAAAATGGAAACACAAAGTTTCAAAGTCTTTGGAATGGGGCAAATGCAACTCTAAATGGAAAATTTATAGTGATACAAACCTACCTCAAAAATAAGAAAAAAAATCTCAAGAAATTATACAATATAGCCTTCACCTAAAGGAACTAGTACAAAAAGAACAAAATCCAAAGTTAGGAGAAGGAAGGAAATAATAAAGATCATAAAATCTATTAAGGAAACAATGGGAAGAATCAATAAAACTAGGATCTGGCTCTTTGAAAATATAAACAAAATTGACAAATGTTCAGCCAGAGTTACCAAAATAAAAAAAAGATAACTCAAATAAAACTAGAAATAAAAACATTAAAACTGATACCAAGAAATACAAATTTTTTAAGACACTCTTGCAAAAAATTATATATCAACAAATTGGAAAACCTATCCTTGCCAAACTATTCCAAAAATTTGAGAAAGTTTTCCAGTTTTTTCTAATGAGCCACCATTATCCTGAAATCTAAACCAGACAAAAAGACACAACAAAAAAATGAAAATTACAGACCAATATCCCTGATGAACATACATACAAAAATCTTCTTCAAAATATTAGCAAAACAAATCCAACAATACCTTAAGAGGATCATCCACCATCATCAGGGATCTCCACCATCCAGGGATGGAAGGAAGCTTCAGTATCTACAAATCAATCAACATATACATCACATTAAAAGTACAAATCATATGATTATCTCAATAGATGCTAAATAGGCATTTGACAAAATTAACATCCATTCACGATAAAAAAATCTCAACAAAGTGGGATTAGAGAGAACATAGTTCAACATAACAAAGGCCTTATGTGAAAAACCCACTTCTAACATTATATTCAATGGTGAAAATCTAGAAGCTTCTTAAGTTCAGGAACAAGGAAGGATGCCAATTCTTACTACTTTTATTCAACATGGGGCTAGAAGTCCTAAACGCAGCAATCAGACAAGAAACAAAAAGTGTCCTAACTGTTAAAGAAATTATACGGTGACTCTTCATATATGACATAGTACATACAGAAAACCCTAAAGAACCCATCAAAAAAAAAAAAAGGAATAAATAAATTCAGTAAGGTTGCAGGACACAATATACAGCATCTGTTACATTTTTATACACTGAAAACAAAGTAGCAAAAAGAGGAATTAAGAAAACAGCCCTATTTACAACTGTATCTTAAAGAATACAATACCTAGGAATAAATTTAACCAAAGAGGTGAAAGACCTCTGACCTCTACCCTAAAAATGATAAGACCTGGAAGAAACAAGCCAAAAATTACACAAATAAATGGAAAAACATATTATGCTCAAGGATAGGAAGAATTAATATTGTTAATTCTTATTGTTAATTCTATTGTTAATATTGTTTTAAAAAGGCAGTATTTAGTAAATAGTGATGTGAAGAATGAAACTGGATCACTTTCTATGCCCTATACAGAAGAATGAAACTGGATCACTTTCTATACCCTAGACAAAAATAAACTCAAATGGATTAAAGACCTAGTTTTAAGACATAAAACTCCTAGAAGAAAACATAAGCAATAATCTTCTGGTCACTGGCCTTAGCAGTATATGTCTAAATCTTCATCTTCAGGCAAAAGAAACAGAAAGCAAACATAAACTATTGGAACTGGATCAAACTAAAGAGTTTTTCAAAGCAAAGATAACCATCAACAAAATGAAAAGATGACCTACTGAATGGAAAAGATAATTGATAATGATATATCTAATAGGATGACAATGTCCAAAATAGATTAAAAAAAAAAAAAACTCCTACAACTCAAAAGGAAAAAAAACTTAACAATGGGAAGAGGACCCAAATACATTGTTTTACCAAGGAAGACTTAGAGATGGCCAACAGACACACAAAAAGATGCTCAACATCACTCATCATTAGAAAAATGCAAATCAAAATTACAAAGTGGTATCACCTCACACCTGTCAGTGTGGTAAGTACCAAAAGACAATAAAAACAAGTGTTGGCAAGGATGTGGAGAAAAGGGAACCCTCATGCACTGTTGGTGGAAATGTAAAAGTGGTACAGCCATTATAGAAAACATCATGGACATTCCTCCAAAAATTAAAAATAGAAACATCATATGACCCAGTAATTCCACTTCTGGTTATTTCCCAAAAGAAAGTGAGCATGCTATTTCAAAAAGATATACACAATTCTATGCTGACTTCAGTATTATTTACTATAGCCACAAATGAAAGCAACCCACGTGTCCATCGATAGATGAATGGATAAAGATCATGTAGTATGGAATAGAATGGAATATTACTTAGTCATAGGAAAAAATAAAATCTTGCCATTTCCGGCATCATGGATGGACCTAGAAAGTCTTATTCTGAGTGGAATAAATCAGAAAAAGTCAAATACAATATCATCTTGCTTATGTGTACCATTTAAAAAGCAAAACACACAACGAAGATAGAAATAAACTCTTAACTTTAGAGAACAAAGTAGTGGTTGCCAGAAGGGAAGAATGTGAGAGGATTGGTGAAATAGATAAAGGAGATTAAAAGGTACAAACAGGAAGTTATAAAATAAATAATTCATGAATGTATAAAGTACAGCATAGGAAATAGTCAATAATATTGTAACAATTTTGCATGGTGACAGATGGTAACTAGACTTATATGGATCATTTCATAATGGATACACATGTTGAATCACTATAGTATACACCTGAAATTAATATAATACTGTTTGTCAACTATATTTCAATTAGAAATTTAAAAATACAAATAGAAATGGAGACCAACTGCCTATATTAAAGAGAAAGCATAACTCTAAAACTTGTCTTTTCAGATGGAGAAAGTGCTATGTCTACAAAAAGAACTTGGTACTTAGAAGAGCTTGAAGTCTGCATGAGCAAAGATTTAATGAGTTTTCATTCTCAATATATTTGCATTTCTGGGTACAGTGTTTATTGTAGAATTGACTCTCAATAAATTTATTTCAATTATACTATTATAATGTTATACCCACTATGCACCTTTCCTTTTGAAAATATTTAACCAGATCCTTAAAAATCCTTTACATTGAATTTCTGACTCATGCACAATTCAACAGGTAGAAGAATACCTTCAATGTCATCAAGAAGAAACAAAGTGAAAATTCCAGAATGTAATACATTTTATTAAACAACTAGTTGGGTCTCTTCAAAACTCAATAAAAGTCCTAAGAAATTATTTTTAAATTAAAAGAAACAAAAATAATAATATGATCAAGAGGTCTTGCATGAAATTGAATATGGTATAAATGTTAGAAGGTATCAGGGAATTATTGGTCTGTATGATGAAGACAGTAAGTGGTACTTAACATAAGTCATTGGTTCTTATGATCCCATGCTGCAGTACACAGGGTTAATGTTAGGATTTTTTAACTCACTATAAAATTACTTTAGCAAACAGTAGATGAAGAAAACATGCCAAATGTTAACAACTGTTAAATCCAGTGTTGGGTATATTATTATTCATTATATAATTCTTTTTGAATTTCTGAAAATTTTATTACAAAAAATAAAGTTCTAAGAGAAAAAAAGAATTATGGTGGAGTAGGAAAGAATTTTTTCCCAATATATATCAATTTATGAATTGACATGTTTAACAGAAGTCTCAAAATTCCTAATCTAGGGAAGAATAAACACTTCCTAAAAATCCTGTCGCCTTGACACATAAATTACATTTTTGATGATACATTCTCTGATAGCATTTTTATATATTTTGTGCATTACCTTCCTCTTCAACAAAGTCTAAGAAAGAAGAAAGAAAAGAAAAGGCAGGAAAAGGAAAAGAAAGGAAAAAAGGAAAGGGAAGGAAGGAAGGAAGGAAGGGAAAGAAAGAAAGAAAAGAGAAGAGAGGAGAAGAAACGAGGGGAGAGTACATGACAAAAAGAAAGATAATGAAGAAAGAAAGGGAGGCAGGCTGGCAAGCTGAATTACACTTGCTTGGATGCGATTAAACTTTCCCATCAGTTAAAATGTCCTTCAAGGTCCTTGCTTGAGGGGTTACAGGAAAATATGGAAATTGACTCCAAAAGGCTTGAGTATCCTGTGAAGAGCATGCCTTCTCTGAGCATTATCAGTGATTTCAGAGATGTCCCAGGGGTGTCTCAGTATTAAGAAATCACCACAGTTCTTATGATAGATTTCATGGAGTTCTGTTTTTCTGTTTGCTTTTTTTATTTTGATTTCCTGTGGCTGTCAGTGTTGTTGTTGCAGTTCGTCATTAATGGTTATTGCCTTTTAAAACTTTCTGTTCACCAGGGGTGCCTGGGTGGCTCCATGGGTTAAAGCCTTTGCCTTCAGCTCAGGTCATGATCTCAGGGTCCTGGGATCAAGCCCTGCATCGGGCTCTCCACTCAGCAGGGAACCTGCTTCCTCCTTTCTCTCTGCCTGCCTCTCTGCCTACTTGTGATCTCTCTCTCTCTCTCTCTAAAAAAACAAAACAAAACAAAACTTTATGTTCACCAAAAAAGCTGAGGAAATGATGGATTAAACCAAAGAGGCAAATTTAAGTGTGAAATTTTCTGAACCTTAAATATATGATAAGATGTAGTGCTTTTCCAAATTTATTTTAGAATAAAACTTAAAAAATATTATCTTGAGAAAGTGGTATTCTATATAACATTCTGAGAAAAGCCACTTCTAATTTTTATCCCAGCTCAGGGAGCATAAAATGAAAACTATCATAATCTAAGTCCCTCTGTAAACCAGAGCCTGAGACAACCTTCATTATATAGACATATATATTATAGGAATTTATCCCAGGGAGTATGAATGAAAAACTAGTTATTATGACACTGGTAAGGCAGACATAATCAATCCAAGGATATAGTGATTTGCTCACCGCCATAGACAACTTGGAATTTACGCTTCTTGGCATTCTTTAATGAACCATGGACAAAATAATTCTTAAATGACCAACAATGAGACTGTAGTTCCCAATTAATAAAGGACTGTCTGATCAGTTGTTAACTCCCACATACTTATAAGTTCATGCCTGAGTGAGAATGGATGCCTAGGTCTGTGTGAATGCTCTACACCATAGTTTTGGCAAGATGTTGGTCCCAAGGATATGGGGCAGAGGTCAGGACATACCACAGTTCAGTGGGTGACAGACATGGATACAGAGGCTGGATACTGAAATCATTGATGGAACAACAGAGAAAAAGACCATAAATAGAGGAGATGGAGTGAGTCTTCTTTCTGACTGTGGCAAAGAACAGGTTGTGAAGGAAGGGGGCATATATTAGAAGAAATACATCAAGTAAACCATTAATATGTAGGACAAGGTGTCTTTGACAGAAGGTGAATATATAGGATGAGGTGACTGAATCCATGAAATCTGAACAGAAAAGAAAGTAAGCCCTGAGCTGTGGCATTCTCACCACTTCTTGTCCTTATTGGGGTATCTGTGTTGTGCCTCAGGCTTCTAATAAAGGACTGGCATTCTAAGTATCCTACTCCTGTGGAACGAAGGCAGCAAAGCCTCCATAAAACCGTGCCATCTTAGCTGACAGTTACATGAACTGGTGTCCAAGGACTTTAAAGCAGCAGTTCTACTAGATTCACGGACATAGTATATATTTTTTTATGCACTGTCAGCAAAGGACTATGTCATCTCACTCCTAGCTGATCTATGTTATCGTTCTGTATATTTAATACTGGCATCTAAGATAGTAGATATACTAGCCACTCATCTGGTTTCATACTGTCAGCCTACAGGTTTCTGCTAATATTATTATCTTGTTCTCCCATCATGGTTTGTGTACTATTAATAAGCCTTTGCTCTTTGGAGCCACATGTCCAGGGTCCTTATTATATGATGCTTATTATATGAGGGTGAGCCTTTTGGAACTGGAAATAAGACACCTTTAAATGTGCTTAAACCATTTTGATTCCTGACAGTCACGCTATAGTACAGTTTTGATACATTAAAAATTAGGTTGCATTATCCGTTCTGGAAGTCCCAGCCTAAAGTAATTCTCAAGAGAAATGTATTTAAGTGTTTTAGTCTCTTATTCACATTCCTAGACCTTTTTTTTTTTTAACTGATAGGTTCCTTTTACCCTTCTAGGTTCTTTGAGTAGTCTAAAAATCAAACTAACCTAAGACAGCTTCACAGGAAAAAAACAAATTTAATGACATACACAGGGTCTCTATGACAATATGACTCAATAAGAAGCTAACCAATTGAGGTTTGTATGCCATCTTGAGCTAAGGAATACGATAAGACCCAGCCTTCAAAGGGGAATAGGGCAATTCACATACCATCACAAGAGCAGATTTTTTGGCCACTAGGTGTTTCTCATTCCATAGAGAAAGGTTATTCAGGTTAAAAAGGTTATCTCTTGGCACTAGCTCTCTTTTTCCATGAGGCCCTCTATCTAAATTATTTTAGGTACTTTAAGGGTAAAAGTTTTTTCTTGAGTCTGCTGGGTCTTGACTTACTCTAGTTCAAAACAGCCTACATTGCAAAGTAGCATATTTTGGGATGATATTCTGAATGCCTTCACCTTCAAATCTGTATTTCAAGCTTACAAAAGTATTTCTTTAATTTTCAAAAAACAAAAGACAGAAAGGAAGATACAGACATAAACTCCCAATTAGTTGCTAAAGAAAGCATGTTACCCCTACATGCATTTTATTCAGCAAGTAAAAAAAAATCTTAATTTATAAATTGAGTTCACTCAAGCTTAAACTGGATTTGAGCTTCAAAAGCTCATAGCATTTGGTTTTGCTTATAAATAGTGCTTGACACTTCCCAAATTCAATTAGCTTCGATTCTTGCAAAGTCACATTATAAGCAAAACTCGAGTCTGTAAGCCTATTTTAAAATAGCCTAAGTATATTTTACTGTGTGAGATTATATTTTTGCTTTATTTTTTAAATTGTTACTTCATTTCAGGGAATAGATTAGTTCATTTTTTTATGAGTATTGCTTTATTGGATATTTGGGGGACTGGAGGCTTTTGTTTGATCCTTTTCAGTTTTTGCACTCTTTAATGACTTCATTTCTGGACTGAAATCAGAGAAACAATGATTCAGTTTTTCTTGCCTTGTGTAACCTAGAAATGCCTTGTTAAGTAGGTTTTACTTACTGTCTGGGTAAAAGTTCTATGGAGAGAATTTTTTCATTTACTTTTTTCTCTTCAAGACTCAAAGGTGTTTAGAATATAGTAAGTAAACCTAATATATACTAAAAGCCAGGATAAGAGATATCCATTGTTTGTGAAAAGTTATTTTTGAAATGTCTTTTTCCTAAATCACACTTTGTCTAAGAGCCTGACTATAAGAAAAATAAATAACAGAGCTTTTTAAAAAGAGGGACTATCTCCTATTTACCTTTTTTTATTATAATAGTAAGATAAACATTTAGAAAAAAGAGATCAGCAAAAAACATAAAACCATCTTCTATAATCTCCACATTCAAAGGCAATCTTTTTTTTTTGTACATTTCTGGGTTACATTTTTTATTTTTTCAGTGATCCAAGATTCACTGTTTATGCACCACAGCCAGTGTCACGTATTGCAAAGGTAACTTTCATTAAGAATTTTATACATACCCTTACTGACTCCTCTCTATGCATATCAGATTAAAAATATAAGAATCACTTGAACAGTGCCTAGCAGTGGTAGTACTCATCCTTGTTAGGGTTACGTTTAGTCCATTCCATTGTGGGTTAGATCAATAATTCATACATTCATTCAACACATATTTGAGTATCTATTATGTTTTAGGCACTATTCTTTGAGATGAGGAAAAACCAATAGCAAAAGCAGGTAACAATCCTTATCCTTCTGGAGTTCGCATTCCAGTGGAAGCAGACATGCCAGTGTGTGTGTGTGTGTGTGTGTGTGTGTGTGTGTGTGTGTGTGTGTGTGTGTGATAAATACACAGATAAGTAGTCCAGTAAGTGCCATGAAGTAGTAAGTGCTATGAAGAATCTAAAGCAATGTGGGAGAAGAGAGAAGCAACAGTAGATGGTGGGGAGAGGTAATCATTTAAATCAGTCAGGGAAGCGTTACTATCAAGGGAATATTTGAAAAGGCTTTAAAAAGGTTAAAAACACACACACACACACACACAGCCTGGCAGAGCAGCGACAATTTGAGCAACAATATAAAGTAGTACTGGATTATAACCCAAAGTATACAATAAATCTCCATGAGTTCATAATGATATCAATAAATATTGAATGAGGAGAGTAAACAAGTCTCCTTAACAGAAGAGTTCCAAATGATTTATGTAAATACTGTACCCTCAAGGAAGTGGAGAATAACTCCACAAACTATAATGAAAATTAAAAGCTATGCATGTTTTTGCTGAAAATATTTTTAATGAAAAATAAATTCAGGGCACCTGGGTGGCTCAGTCATTAAGTGTCTGTCTGCCTACGGCTCAGGTCATGATCTCAGGGTCCTGGGATCGAGTCCCATGTTGGGCTCCCTGCTCAGTGAGAAGCCTGCTTCTCCTTCTCCTCTTTCTCCCACTCCCCTTGCTTGTATCCCCCCTCTTTCTGTCTCTCTCTGTCAAATAAATAAATAAAATCTTAAAAAAAATAAATTCAGTGATAATACAGAGAAAAATTAAAAGATAAGTTAGATAATCATAGATAAATTTTGGAGAAGATCATTCCAGGAAGCAGGTGAATGCCAAGCATGTCTAGGAAGAGCAGGAAAGCCAGTGTGGCAGAAGCAGAATAAGGAAGAAAGAAAAGATTAGGAAATGAAGTGGAGCATAATACTGTAGGGATTTATAGGCTACTAAAGGACTTGCACTTTTTCAACTAAATATCACAGTTTGCCACAGCAAAGTTTCTGAACAGAGAATTGGGACATCCTGACTGGTAATATCCAACGTTCGTCTTGCATGCTGTGTTGACAATGGATTATGTATGTCAGGGATGGTGAGATGGCTTAGGGAATAATTGAGGAAATCAGTAAAGAGGCTATTACAATAATCCAAGTGAGAGTAAATGAAGGCTGGAACCAGGGTTGTGGCAATACAGATGGTAGAAGTGCCTTAGGGCAAATAGTAGAAAAATGCCATCAAGAATGGCTTCAAGGCTTTGGGAGGAAAAAGTTACCATTTATATTAAGTTTAAGAGGCCTATTATACATCCAAATGTTGATAGTGAGTAGGCAGTTGAAGAAATGAGTTTGGAGTTCCAGTGGAACCTTCAGAGTAGAAACTGTATAATCGACAATAATTAATTGACAATCAACTGGGTGAATATAGTAGAGAAAAAAAAGAGAACAAATGAGAATTTGCAGATAAGCACTAGCAAACTCCACAATGTAAGGGTTGTGCAGATGAGCAAAAAAGCTGTTAAAGCACCTGAAACATCAGTAAATGAAGAAAGAGGGAAACCAACATGTGTGGTGAACTAGAAGCCAAGGGAATAAAGTATTTCATGCATGAAGTACTAAAACATTGTTTTCAATGTTACAAAAGGGTCACATGAGAAAGACATGAGGTTAGACAACTGTTTAGCAACCTTGTAATCATTGGCAGGGTGACCACACGTGCAAGTTGCCTGAGACAGTCCTGCTCTGGGCCCAGTTCCGCAGTGTCATTATCATTTGTGCTCCCTGTTCCTTTCCAAGATGCCCAGGCTTGGAGATATGTTTTATTTTCAACCAAGCTACTGATCACCTTATAAGAACTGTTTCATGCAGTGAGATGACAGAAAACCTCATTAAAATGAGATCAAATAATAATGGAAGGTAGAATAAGAGAAGTGAAACAGGCATCTTTGGGAAAGGATTTTGCTGTCAAGTAGAGCAAAGAACCAGACTGGTAGCTGGAGATGATTATGGGATCAATAGAAGGCTCTTTCAGGTGGGTGGAATGATAGTTTTCACTAAGCAAATTGGAGTTATCTGGTGAGAGAAAAAAACCAGGAGGCAAGAGAGAAAGGAGAAAGGCTGAAGTGCAAAGTTGAGAGGAGCTGTCTCTGCTGCACAAGTGCTGATGCATGACCTGATAGGAACACGAAAAATCAATCCATACTAACAAGAAGAGAAGCAAAATATATAGAAGCAAATAAGTGAAGGTTGAAAAGTTCCAGGATTATGCGTGAAGATTCACTAACTGATTTCAAGGTGTGTACCGGAGGGCTGGGATCTGTACAAGGTTTTGCCTGGAACAGAAACGCGGACAGAGCTGGTTTTTCTTCCACCACCCACCCCCCCACCAACCTAGCTGGTCAGATGCTTGTAAGAGCCAGTTTGGCTGGCTTTCTCCATCCATCAGGCTAGCTCTGCTTACCCTGCTCTAGCGTTCATGTATGGATCTGCCCTCACAGGTGTACCTCCAGAATGGCTCCCACCCCAGTCAGGACCTGTCTTCCCCCAGAGTAACGAACTACACCTTATCAACTCTGGCAGGCCACCCCAGCTGACATCTGCAGTGTCCCACACAGGCTCAGCCCTGGGGAAATGGTGGTACTTCACCCAGTAGCTCACTGCTGGCTCACGTTGAGCCTCTCAGCTAGCCATTCTAGGGACAAGTGGTGGTCACTAGTGTATCCATATCAGTTGCAGTCCAGCCACAAGAAGAAGGTACACTCAAGTAACAGAGAGGGCACATCTGGAACACTTGGTTCTATGGCTAGGAGGAGATTGTACTATTGACTACCACAAGATACTTTTGATGTAAGGCCACTCCTTTGAGAACAGAACACGTAGTCAACCTACTTACTCCAAAGAAACACAATGAGTCAGACAAAAATGCAGAGACCAAAAAATATATTCCAAATGAAAAAATAAGACAATCTCCCAGAAAAAGAGATAAAACAGATAGGCAATCTACCTGATAAAGAGTTCAAGTTAATGATCACAAAGGTGCTCAGCAGACTTGAGGGAAGAGTGGATCAACTCAGTGAGAATTTCAACAAAGAGAAAGAAAATATTAAAAAGAACCACTCAGACTTCAAGAATATAGTACCTAAAATGAGGGACCCCTGGGTGGCTCAGTTGGGTAAGCATGGCCTTCTGCTCAGGTCATGATCCCAGGGTTCTGGGATCGAGTCCCACACAGTACTCATGCTCAGCAGGGAGTATGCTTCTCCCTCTACCCTTCCCTTCTGTTCATGCTCCCTCTCCCTCTCTCAAATACATAAAATCTTTAAAATAAAAATACAGGGGCGCCTGGGTGGCTCAGTGGGTTAAAGTCTCTGCCTTCGGCTCAGGTCATGATCCCAGGGTCCTGGGATCGAGCCCCACACTGGGCTCCCTGCTCAGCAAGGAGCCTGCTTCCCTCTCGCTCTCTGCCTGTCTCTCTGCCTATTTGTGATCTCTCTCTCTGTGTCAAATAAATAAATAAAATCTTAAAATAAAATAAAAATATAGTACCTAAAATGAAAAATACCTCAGAGGGGAATCAACAGGAGATTAGAGAATTCAGTAAAATGGATCAGTGATCTGGAATAAGTCTAGCCGAGAGCAACTAAGCTGAACTGCAGAAAGAAAAAAGAATTTTTTAAAAACAAGCATATGTTAAGCAACCACTCTAACGACATCATGCATACTAACATTTTCAATAGAGGAATCCCAGGAGGAGAGAGAAAGGGGCAAAAAACTTATTTGAAAAATGGAGAGCTGATATGTTCCCTAACCTGAGGAATGAAAAAGACATGCAGGTGGGGAAGGGCTCCAAGAAAGTTGAACTGAAGGAGGCCCACACCAAGACATAAAATAACTAAAATGGCCAAAACTAAAGATAAAGAGAGCATCTTACAAGTAATAAGAGAAAAAGAACAGTTGTGTAGTAGGTAAACATAAGTCCATTTTTCTGAAAAAACTTTGCAGGCCAGAAAGAAGGGCATGATCTATTCAAAGTGCTGACAAGAGAAAAAAAAAAAAAAGATACATCCAAAAACACCTTACCCAACAATATTATCATTCAGAAACAAAGGAGAGCTAAAAAGTTACTCAGAGAAACAATAGTTAAAGGGGTTCACCCCTAAGCCAGGCTTATAGGAAATTCTGGACACTTCTTTAAGTGAAAAAGGGTAGAATAACTAGAAGAAAGAAAATTACAAAAGGAAAAGAATTCACTAGCAAAAGCAGACATACACTAAAGGTAGAAGATCCATCACTAATGAAGCTAATAAGAAGGTTAAAAGACAATGGTAGTAAAATCAACTTTACCTACAGAAACTGGTCAAGGAATACACAAAATAAAAAGACAGAAAATAAGATATCATATATATGAAATGTGGAGGGAGAAGTAAAAATGTAGTTTTAGACTGTGTTTGAACTTAAGCTACTATTGACTTATTTTAGACAGCTAAATACATAAGATGTTATATATGAAGTACATGGTAACCACAAACCACAAACCTATAATAGTACACAAAAAGTAGAGAGAAAGGAATCCAAGTATAACAAAAAAGAAAGTCTATAAAGCTAAAGAAGAAAGAAACCGAGAACTACAAACACAGCTAGAAAACAATTGACAAAATGGCAGTAGGTGCATACCTATCAGAAATAACTTCAAATGTAAATGGAATAAATGCTCCATTCAAAAGACCTAAGGTGACTAAAGGGATTTAAAAAAAAAATCTATATGCTGTCTACAACAGACTCACTTCACAACTAAAGAAACATACGACTGAGAGTGAAGAGATGGAAAAAGATATTCCATGCAAATGAAGGGAAAAATAATCTGGGGTAGCAATGCTTATATCAGACAAAATACATTTTAAAACAAAGACTGAAAAAAGACAAGGAAGAGTATTATATAATGATAAAAGGATCAATTCAACGAGAGAGTATAACAACTGTAAATATCTCTGCACATAACAGAGGAGCACTGAAATATAATAAGTAAATATTAACACATTATAAAGGGAAAAGTTGAGATTAATACAATAGCAGTAGGTGACTTTGACACTCCACTTTCGCTAATGGTTATTTCATCCAGACAGAAGAGCAGTATGAAAAGGTAGGGTTAGAATGACACATTAGACCAGTTAGACTTAACAGGACATTCCATCCAAAAACAACTAATGTACTTCTTTTCAAGTGCACATGGAATATTTTCTAGGATGCATCATATACTAGGTCACAAATAAGTCTCAACGAATTTAAGAAGACTGAAATCATATCAAGCATCTTTTCCAACCACCAGAGTGTGAACTAAAAAATCAATTACAAGGGAAAAAATGGGGGAAAAGAACCCCACAGAAATATGTGGAGACTAAACAATGTGCTACTAAACAACCAATGGCCAATCAAGAGATCAAGAAGAAAAAAAAATACCTGGAGAAAAGTAAGAATGGAAAGCAGTGGTTAAAAATCTTTGTGATGTACCAAAAGTAGTTCTAAGAGGGAAGTTTATACTGCTTCTGTCCTCCCTTAACAAACACCAAAAATCCCAACTAAACAATCTAATCTGACACAAAGCTCAGTTATTAGAAGAAACAGTAATAAAGATCCAAGTGGAAATAGAGAAAAAAAAGGAAAAAAGGAAAAGCAATGGAAAGAACCAATAAAACTAAGAGCCATGCTTTGAAGAGATAAACAAAACTGATAAACCTTAGGCCAGACTCATCATAAACCCATGCATGTATAAGCAATTACTCCTATAAGACAGAGAAGACAAAAATATACAATGGAAAAAAGGCAGTCTCTTCAATAAAAGGTTTTGGGAAAACTGCACCAATACAACCAAAGACAGAATGTGGACCTCTTTCTTACACTTATCTAAAAATAAAATAGGTAAATACCTAAATGTAGCACTTTAAACCAAAAAACTCCCAAAAGAAAGCAGAGTATACTTGTGGACATCACCCTTAGCAATATTTTTCCAGATCTGTCTCCTTCAGTAAAGACAACAAAAGTAGAAACAAACAGGGATTACATCTAACTAAAAAGCTTTTGCACAGTTAACAAAATCATCAAAATGAAAAGGCAGCCCAGTGAATGGAATATATTTGAAAATGATATATCTGATAAAAAGTTAATATAAAATAAATATTAAAAAATCCATCCAACTAAACAGGAAACAAATAATCTGATTAAAAATGGTCAAAGAACCTGAATGGACATTTTTCTAAAGACAACTTACAGATGGCCAACAGATACATGAAAATCTGGCCAACATCACCAATCACCAGGGAAACACAAATTCACATCACCATGCGATATCACTTCATACCAGTCACAATGTCTAGTATCAAAAAAGATACGGGGCGCCTGGGTGGCTCAGTGGGTTAAAGCCTCTGCCTTCGGCTCAGGTCATGATCTCAGGGTCCTGGGATCGAGGCCTGCATCGGGCTCCCTGCTCGGCGGGGAGCCTGCTTCCTCCTCTCTCTGTCTGCCTCTCTGCCTACTTGAGCTCTCTCTCTCTCTGTCAAATAAATAAAATCTTTAAAAAAAAAAGATATGAAATAATAAAAGTTGCCAAGGATAGGGAGAAAAGGTTATCTTCAGGCACTGTTTATAAAAATTTAAATTGAAGAAGCCACTATAAGATAATAGTAAGGAAGTACCTCAAGTAATATATACTACTATATAATGGAGTAATTCTATTTCTGGGTATTTACCCAAAGAACATGAAATTAGTAATTTGAAAAAAATATGTAAAAGCACCTCTTATGTTTATTGCAGCATTATTTACAACAGCCAAGATACAGAGCAACCTAAGTATTCATTAACAGATGAATGAAGAAGAGGTAGCATATTACACACAGTGGAGTATTACTCAGCCATAAACAATGATGAACTCTGTTATTTGTGACAAAAGGGATAGACACAAGAGGGTATTATGCTAACTGAAATAAATCAGAGAAAGACAAATACCACATTATTTTATTTATGTTTTACCTAAAAGTGTAAAGCAAATGAACAAACTATCAAAATTCAACAAAAATCAAACAGAAACAGACTTGTAAATACAAGAAAAAAACCAGGTGGCTGCCTTCTGGGAAGAGGGAATAGATGAAATAGGCAAAGGGAATTGGGAGGTACTAACAGGTTTAAAATAAGTCATGGGGATGAAAGTACATAATAGGGAATAGAGTCTATAATGTTGTAGTAACTTTGGTGGTAACAGTTTGCCACTATACTTACTGTGGTGAGAATTTTATAAGGTATGAATTGTTGAATCACTATGTTGTACACCTGCCAATGATGTTAACTATGCTTAAATTAAAAATTATTTAAAAATTGGATCACAGGTTTTATAATGTCTAGATTATGACTGCAAGAAAGAAGTGCCATTGGAGAAAGACAGGAGATAAAATCCTCAATGTATCATGGGGCATGGCTTCAGGTTAGTATGTGACTGGGGGATATTAGGTTGTAGGATCTGGTGACCTGACATTCAGGGCTGAAGCTTTTTGGGAGAAGGGAGGAAGGATGATCTCGAAATGCTCTTGAAGAAACAGGCAGTTTATCTATTTTACTTTGGGTCCAATAGTAGGAGAGATGAGGGAGGAAAAAAAGAAACATGAGAAGGTTTCAAGAAAACAGTCAATTGACCAAAAGGCGGGTTTTTATTATAGCAAGAAGAGAGAACAGTAAATTTATATAGTAAAAATTCACTAATTAGAGCACAGTGGAAGGATTAAAGAAGTTACAGGATGGAAGAAGATGGGATTCCAAAAAAAAAAAAAAGGAGTTGTATTAAGAGCCTTAAATATATTGAAATCCAAAGTATCACAAAATATCTGGAAGTCTTGAGCTTCTGGGAATCATTGACATAACGGTATCTTAATGTTACAGTTACTTTTGGACCTGCTGGTCTCAAAGCAGAGAGTGTCTGTCTCGAGAGGTAAGAATTAAGAGTAATGAGAGCAGTAATCTCTTTGACATTGGCCTCAGGAACATTATTCTACATACGTCTCCTCAGGCAAAGGAAACAATAGCAAAAATAAGCTATGGGGACTATACAAAAATAAAAAAGCTTTTGCACAGTGAAGGAAACCATCAATAAAAAAAAAAAGGCAACCTCCTGAACCAAAATATAAAAGCAACTCCTATAACTGAACACAAACACACACACACACACACACACACCCAAAAATCCATAAATAATTCAGTTGGAAAAGGAGCAGAGAACCTGAAAAGACAATTTTCCAAAGAGGACATACAGATGGACAAGAGATACATGAAAAGATGCTCTGTATCACTAATCATCAGGGAAATACATATCTACATCACAATGAACTATCACATTGTATCTGACAGAATGGCTACCATCAAAAAGAAAAGAAATAACCAGCCTTGGAAGAATATGGAGAAAAAACAGAAACAGTAATTTGAAAAGATAAATGCACCTCTTTGTTTACTGCAGTACTATTTACAATAGTCAAGATATGGAAGCCATCTAAGAATCTATCAATGGATAAAATGATAAAGATGATATAACACATGTGCGCATGAACACACACACACACACCATGAAATATTACACAGCATAAAAAAAGAATATCTTGCAATTTAGAACAATATGGATGGATCTAGAGGGTATTACACTAAGTGAAGTAACTCATGCAGAGAAAGACAAATACCATTATGATCTCACTTATATCTGGAATCTAAAATATAAAACAAACAAACAAAAAAGGCAAAATCAGACCTATAAATAAAGAGAACAAATTGGTGTTTACCAAATGAGTAGAGGGAGGAGGTATGACCTAAATGGGTGAATGGGTGTAGGAATTACAGGCTTATTGTTATGAAATGTATGTCATGGGGATGAAAAATACAACATAAAGAATATAGTCAATGGTATTGTAATGTATTGTGTGTTTACAGATGGTGGCTACAAGTGGTGAGTACTGCCTAACAGGTAGATTGTGGAATCACTATGTTGGACACCTTAAACCAATGTAACATTGTGTCCTCTACAATTCAATGAAAAAAATAAGTGCAGTAGGTAAAAAGGTAATTGCTTTTGGTTTTCTCTAAATCGTGAACTATCATTTAAGTCATCAAATACTTTGACATAATTATCATGGATGAATTGTATTCTATTGTATAAACACAAATTAATTCACAAAGTTAGTTCAGTGAGCATTTATTAAATGCCTAAAGGGGGCTAGTTACAACAGCTGCTAGGGATACAAGCCAGGAATTCAGATACAGATTTTGCTTTATTAAACTGGAAATACAACAGAGAAATATATGGAAGGAGCATGGGAATGAGCATTCCTAAATTACTACGGATGCTCAGGAGAGGTGGGCATAGGATAGAGGGTGATGAGAGGTGAATAAAATTGAATTTACTAGGTAGAGATAAGAGGGTTGGATTGAAAGAGAAAATAAACAGCACCTCTGGGGAAATAAAAGGACATAAAGCTTGAAAAGACAGTAGATAGTGAGTGGACAGTGGCATAAAGCAGAAGCAATGAGCAGGTGCAGAATACACAGCTTTGCAAATCTTGGTAAGAGGTTTTTCATTTTTGTGTCTTCATTTTGCAACTATTAGACACTCGGATAGTTGTCATCTTTTCTCTATTATTATAACATGTTTGTTGTTTATGATAATGACTGTCTCTTAGATAATTCTTTTCCTTTGGATACTCTCTATAGAATTGTTTATTGGAAAGAAAACAACATCAACATTTTTTTTTTTTTGGTGGGGGAGAGGCAGAGGGACAGGAGAGAGAGAATCTTCAGTAGGCTCCACGTCCAGTGTGGAGCCGGACACGGGGGTCAATCTCATGACCTGAGATGAAATCAAGTCAGAGGCTTAACAGAGAGAACCGCCCAGGCACCCACAACATCAATATTTTAATCTTATTTTAAAATATTAAAATTGCCAAACTGTGGAAAGAGCCGAGATGCCCTTCAACAGATGAATGGATAAAGAAGATGTGGTCGATATATACAATGGAATATTACTCAGCCATCAGAAAGGATGAATACCCAACTTTTGTATCAACATGGACAGGCCTGGAGGAGATTATGCTGAGTGAGGTAAGTCAAGCAGAGAAAGTCAATTATCATATGGCTTCACTTACTTGTGGAGCATAAGGGATAAAATGAAGGACTCTAGGAGAATGAAAGGAAAAGTGAATTGGGGTAAATAGGAAGGGGAGACAAACCATGAGAGACCGTGGAGTCAGAAACAAGCTGAGGGTTATGGAGGGGAGGGGGGTGGGGGGATGGAGGAGCCTGGTGGTGGGTATTAAGGAGGCCGTGTACTGCATGGAGCACTGGGTGTGGTGCATAAACTATGAATCTTGGATCACTGAAAAAATAAAGTAAAAAAATAAAAAATAAGAAAATATTAACAAATTATACTTTAAGTAGTAAGGCGTCTTCCCCCTCACTTTCCCCCAAACCCTGTGTTGCCAGTTAATTCCATATGATAGATGAAAACTGACTTCTCTTTATCTTTTTTTACTTGTGAGACCAAGCACTTCTATATTGTCTATATAAATTGTCAATATAGATCTCTTATTCCCTTAACAGTCTAGTACATGTCTTTTGACTATTTTTATCAGAATTTTTATCTTCAATTGATTTTGCAGATTTTTTTATTAGTACAATCAGTTCTTTACTTTCAGTAGTATTTTCCTGGCTTATCTCTGTCTTGACTTTTATATATTTTTGCCACACAAAAAATATTCATTTTTTAAACTTTTTTAGATTTTATTTATTTAATTAGTTTATTTCTTTGAGTGAGGAGCAAGAGAAGAAAATTCAGACTCTGCACTCAGCAAAGAACCTGATGGAGGGCTTAACTGACTGAGCCACCCAGGCAACCCTACATGTTAATTTTTATAGTCAAAATTTTTACAGTCTTTTTATTTATAATATTTCATGTTATACTTAAAAAGCCTTTTCCCTTTCTAGGATCTGTGTTTGTTTTTCCCAGTATATCTGTGATTTCTTTGTTTTTATTTTTCTGTGGCTCTATTTTCTATTCATAATTTCTATACAACTAGAATATGCAGTTTGAGGAAGAAAGATCCAAAGATCACTCTGGGATTTAAACCTACAGATTAAGAAGCTAAATATACCATTACCTAACAGAAAATGTGCAGAAGGAGATGCCAAGGAGTAGCCCACAATAGAAGCAGCTTTGTTTCGGGAGCTGGAATGTTACTTATCTTCCAGAACTCTCAATTCACAACTCTGTAAAAAGGTTAAATGATCCTAACTGCCTTAGTAAGATTATGACACTCAACTATTCATTACGTAAGTTCACAGCACAAGTAGCCTGTTGGATTATCCAAGCAGATTCTTGGTACAAGTCACTGTAATTTATGAAGAAAATAATTTCTCCCCTGCCCTCCATTAAAAGTGTGCTAGAGATATGCCCCTGAAAATGGCTATGATACATCATGGCTGGCTGTAACCTAAATTATATTTAAGCTAAGTGGTTCTGAAAGGAGATAAAATGAAAATTCATAAAGCCTTTCACAAGAGGCATCAAGTTCGTAATTATAGTTATTACTTCATATCCAAATTTTCTATGTGGGCTTTTGTAGCTCTATTCTATCTGCATAACTGAGTACAGTAGCCTTCCATTCCCATGTTGGAGCCTTCACTTTAATACCCTTCCATGTTTATTCAGAGTCAAGAAGTGAATACGTTTGAGCAACAATATGGACAAGTTGTATCCAATGATGATGGAAAGTCAGCATCTCATCAATATAATCAATAGAAATTGGAAACTATGGGGGGGGGGAAGCTGCTGTTGATTAAATATTAGCATTAATATTTTAGTAATAGTAACTGTGAAATGTCCTCTCTCTCCTTGAATTCATTAAGCCACCAGAGAAGTTTTATAGGCTCATTATCTTATTCATGTTGGGCTTTTCATCTATGAATCTCGAAGAGTAAAAATGAGATTTAATAACTTTTGAGGTCATGATACTTTCCACATCTACAGAATTATACAGAAGATCTACCTTATTGACTTGACTTTGACTAGCAATGTGATCTCTGTACTTCAACAATTTAAATTCCACAGGGGTCCTTTTTTGTTCAAGTATGGTACAAATACAAAAAAAAAAAAGCACTAGTCATAAAGAGATACCTCAGTATGTGATTTCAAACTGAGCACACCTGTGAAAGCCCACCCAATTAAACAATAGAATATACCAGCACCTCAGAAAATCAGTTATTTTAACATAAAAAAGAATGCTTTCTTCCTTCCTTTCCTGCTTTTTCTTCCTTCCATTATTATTAATCTAAATCGAACTACAATTTTTATATTTATTGAATCTGACTAGATACTCATAAACCTCAGAGAAAAGCATCCTAAGATCTTTGGGTTGAGGAGTACTATTTATTTACATTTTCTATAAAATCCAAACCTGAGGCTTCAAGTATCGGGCAAATGAACTGAATTTTTTAAGAATTATAAAATTCATCATCTTCAGAGGTGTTCAAATAGATATATTCCTAACCATTAGGCAGTTTTTTCCTACAGCTTGTAATTCTCCATAATGTACAATAAATAATTCTAATATTGTATTTTATAACAACACAAAAATATTTAATTTGCACTTCAACAGGAAATTTTTGAATTTTTGTATCCAGTGTGAATTCCAAAACCCTAACTCTTATATAAGGGTCAAGTCCTGAGTTCAATGACAGATCCTGGGTGGACTTTTTCTTTAGATCTGACTACTGGGCTGCCTCATTGATCCTCTTGAATACTTAGTAAATATTTAATCTTACTTATGAAAATATTTTATGTTGTCCATTAATTTTTTAAGTTCCCAATTGATAAGTAGCTATTTTAGTTTAAGCTGGCAATAACATAAGCAGTTACCCAATTAAATGTGTTTGTGTGTTTGATTAATACCTGTGCTTGATTGATGCAAATAACTTTCCTATTATTTTTTAGTTTTAAGAATTTCTAATTGAAAAAAGTTAGACTTGTAGTTAAAAGCCCCACTCTTTACCATTTTTCCCTTTCTGCCAGTTGGTATTCACTTTCCACAAGTTGTTCTCTAAAATTTCCATGTCTATTTTTATATTTTTTGAATTAGTGTTTATTCTCATAAATATTAATCATATAATACAATATCCTTTTACAATTTGATTTTTTTACATTTTTGCAGTTATTTTTGTGTAATAAAATCATATTTATGTGACTGTAACATTTCATCAAGTGAATAAACCACTGTTATCCATTCCCCTATTAGTAGAAAATTAAGTTGTCTCCATTTCTTTGCTACTCTAACAGTGGTATAATACATATTGTTATTCCTGTTTCCTTATATACATCAAAGTTTATTCAGGATAAAACTCAAAAGTGCGGTCTTTAACTTACCAAGAATTTCAAATTATCTTCCACAACAGTTACATTAATTTTACTTAAAATAACAATATGCAAGAGTTCTCATTTCCCAAAACCTCATCAATATTTTGCATTGTAAAACACCATGTTCTTTAACTGATGACTGAGGAATAGTGTATTTCTGTAGCATTGAACCAGAGATTGTCATACAAATTGTTGTAGGTACAAAAAAATTAAAAAATTAAAAAAATAAGGGGATGGGTGGGAAGGGGGAATTCTACATGGCTTAAACTCCAAAATTGTTGTTTAGGTAAAAAAGGAAGGAAAAATTGGAATTATTAGGCCAATGGTCTAATAATGTGGAGGGTTCCTGTTTCTGTATTTATGCACAGCACACTACTTTAAGTTCTCTGGAAGTACTAATGAGTATGAATAAGTATTTATTTGATAGTATGATTATTTATGATGGCAAATTCACTTGCAGTGTTACAAACTAGTGGGGGGGAAATGGACTATCTTTTGAGCTAGACTGCTGTTCTCTTATTTCATAAAGAAATTATAAATGTCAGAAAAATATCCCTCCATATTTGGCCCCAACCTAAATACTTACATGAGATTTTTAAAAAATCTTCCTTAGGTATATTGACAAAGATATCCAACTTCTTATTTAATTCCTTCATAGACAATCACATCCCAATGACTTCCTTCTTTTTCCTCAAGAACTTCATTTTGTCAGGGTGCCTGGGTGGCTCAGTGAGTTAAGTTTCTGCCTTCAGCTCATGTCATGATCTCAGGATCCTGGGATCGAGCCCCACATTGAGCTCCCTGCTCGGCAGAGAGCCTGCTTCCCCCTCTCCCTCTGCCTGCCTCTCTGCCAAATAAATAAAATCTTAAAAAAAAAAAACCAAAACAAACAAACAAAAAACCCTTCATTTTGTCAGTCACATTTGCCTTTCTTTCTGTTTGTATGTTTTCCCTCCTCCTTGTTTGTGAGTTTTTCCATTAGCATTTCATCTAGCCTCAGTACTGTTCCTGGGGAAACAAACAAACAAACCTTTCCTTGATTATTACCTCATGTTTTCCACCACTGCCCTGTACACTTGAACTTGATTGCTGAGGTATTTGAGAGTAGACTGCCTCTTTAACACTCATTCACTCCACAACCTACGTGTAGGTAATGCCTGCCACCAGGCCCCAGAATGGAGCTTCTCACCAGGTCTTCTCTTTGTCAAATTCTAGTGATGCATTTCAGCCCCTATCCTAGTAAAGTGTTGAAAGTATTTGCCTCAGTTGATATATTGCTCCTTGAAATAAAATTCTGGTTATTGGGTGTGTTTCTGTTAACACAGTATACAATTTATTCTAGAATGTTAATGCACAAAGTTATTTTTAATCACCTTATAATACAACCATGTGGGACAAATACATTTAATGTTCTTTTTTCTTTTTGCTTTCAGTTATATTATTACTATTACTACTATGGTTATCTATACATACATTGATGTACACTGACTTACGCTTGGTATGTTGAAATTGCCATTAAGAAGACTTTGAAATTTTACTTCAAAAGGTAACATTACTGAGAGCAGAGTATGCTTGTAGAGTAGAAGATACTGAGCTCAACATGAGCAAGGAGATTAAGCCCCACATCGAGCACTACTGGCCATGGGAACCTACACCAGCACTACTGGCCATGGGAACCTACACCAGCACTACTGGCCATGGGAACCTACACCAGCACTACTGGCCATGGGAACCGACACCAGGAGAACCCGACCTAACATTTTCTGGTTTTGGTAGGTCTTTGCTCCAGGAGCTTTGAGCATTACTAGGGTTTAACTCTTGGAGAGCCAGGGGGCAATGAGGAACCAAGTTTACCTCTTACAGGGCAAACAGTACATCAGTAAGTCTTAGACCCAGACCAGAAAAGGCAGTATGAAAACTGCCTAGGGTATACATGATTTATTGACTAGTTTTAGAACATGCACCAGAGCAGCAGGGATCTAAAGGATCTTTCTCCAGGAACAGAAGTATTGGGGGTTACCATTTTTTCTTATCCTCCTTCTGCCTAGCTGGCCAGATGCTGAGGGGAGTTCATTCTGACACTCTCCATCTACTTGAGTACGTAGTGCTTGTCCCTCCCTGGCTCTAACCTTTAGACAGGTGCCACCCAATCTCTTTGTACTGCCAAGTGCCCCTGAAAAGTTCTCCTGCCCTGTCACACACAGAGGGCAATCTCTGTTGGGACTGGTGTGTCCTGGAAGTGACTACCTTATTGCCGCACCCAGTAGAGACCTAGCAGGGGCCAGTGCCAATGAAAGCAACTGCTACCCTATGGAGGGGAGGAGTTAACCCCATGCATGAAGACACCAGCTGTTGCTACCAGAGAACCTGTCAGCAAGCTGAACCAGGAGCAAGCACTGCCCACCAGCATGCGTGCAGCAGTCAGAGTCTAGGGATGACAGGTGGGTGCATGGAGCCCCTACAAGGGACACCGCTGAAGCACCTGGTTCCATGACCAGGGAAATTTGTACTATTGGCCACCACAAGAACACTTTTATAAGGCCATTACTTCCAAACAAGGAGATAGAGCTGATCTACAAACACAGTGAGTTGGACTAAACAGTGAGATAAAGGAAAATGTTCTAAATGAAACAACAGGACAAAACCCCAGAAAAATGTGCTAAATGAAATGAAGATAAACAATCTACCTAATACAGAGTTCAAAGTAATGATCATAAAGAAATTCACCAGTCTTGAGAGAAAAGTAGATGAAATCTGTGAGAATTTCAACAGGCAGAAAAAATAATTACTAAGAGCAGAAGACTCCAATAATTTAAATGAAAAATACATCAGATACAATCAACAGCAGATTGGAGGATGCCAAATAATCAATCAGCAATCTTGAACACAGGGTAGTGAAAAGCAACCCAGGTAAAAAGAAAAAAGATCTTAAAAATGAAGATAGTTTAAATGACATCTCCAATAACACCAAGAATAAACTATTCACACTGAAGGAGCCCCAAAAGAAGACAGAGTGAATGAGGCAGAAAACTTACTGGAACAAAAAAAACCTAATACAAGAGATTCCCTAAACCTGGAAAGGGAAAGATGCATCTGGGTTTAGGAGTACAGAGAGCCCTCAAAAAGATGAACCCAAGAAGGTCCACACCCAGACACGTAATAATTTAAATGGCAAAAAGAAAAGTCAATAGGTAGAACTAAAAAAAAAAACTATGAAGTGAAAAATTTTCACTGGTAAAAGTAAACATACAATAAAGGTAGTAGATCATTTGTTTATAAAGCTAGTACAAAGGTTAAAAGACAAAAGTAGTAAAATCACATCTATAACATTGGTCAACAGATACACAAAATAAAAAGATGTAAAGTATCACATCATTTATACAGAATGTGGAGGGCAGAATAAAAATGTAGTATCTTTAGAATTTGTTCAAACTTAAGCAATCATCAACTTAACGTAAGCTGTTAGGTCATTAGGATGCTCTATATGAAACTCATGGTAAGCAAACTAAAAAATGTTGGCAGTATACAGAGACAGAGAAAAAAGAGTCCAAGCCTAATACTAAAGAAAGTCATCAAGTCACAAAGGAGAGATGACGAAAAGAAGTAAGAGAAAAGAGGGACTGTGAACACAATAAAACAATTAATGAAATGGCAATAAAGACAATCCTATCAGTAATTATTTTAAATGTAAAAGGACTAAGTGCTCCAATCAAAAGACATATGCTGACCGAATGGGAAAGAAAACAAAAAGAACCATTTATATGTTACCTACAAGAGATGGACCACAAACCTAATGACACTTAAAGAATGAAAGTGGAGGGATGGAAAAAGATAGTCTATGCAAATGGAAGCAAAAATAAGCTGAGGTAACAATACTAATAACAGACAGAAGACTTAGAAACAGATAAAAGGAAGGGTGTTTCATATGATAAAAGGATCAATTAAACAAGAATATGTAACAATTATAAACATCTATATACTCAATACAGAAGCAGCTAAATACATATAGCAAATGTTAAGAGACATAAAGGGAGAAATTGACAGTAATACAGTAATAGTAGGGTTACTTTTGCACCCCACTTTCATCACTGGATAGGTCATCCAGACAGATAATCAGTAAGGAGACAATGCCTTTGAATGGCACATTAAACCAGATGGACTTAACACATATACAGTGAACATTCCATCCAAAAATGGCAGAATATGCATTTTCTTCAAGTGCACATGGAACATATTCCAGTATAGATCATGTTAGGACACAAAATGGGTTCAGTACACTTAAGAAGACTGAAATCATATCAAGCATGTTTTCTGACCATAACAGTATAAAAGTAGCATTACAAGAATGGGCAGAGAATCTGAATTTATATTTTTCCAAAAAAGACATATAGATGCTCAACAGGTGTATGAAAAGATGCTCATCATCGCTAATCATCAGGGAAATGCAAATCAAATCAAAACCACAGTGAGATACTACCTCACATCCGTCAGCATGGCTAGTATCAAAAAGACAAGAGATAACAAGCATTGGTGAGGATGTAGACAAGAGGGAAAGCTTGTGCCCTGTTGATGGGAATGTAAACTGATGCAACCACTGTGAAAACCAGTAATTTAGGTGACTTCTCACAAAAGAAAAATGAGAGATAGCATATGATCTAGGAATTCCACTTTTGGGTATTTATCCACAGACAGCAAAGACCCCACTACTTGATATTATTGGTCATATATTTCAATTTTTAAAATTATAAATAAAATATAATAAAATGTAAGATTTGACTAATTATAAATAAGACTATAATTATTATACAAGTAACTAAAATTTTAAAATGTACCTAATATGCTCCTCGAATGCACATATCATTTCTAAAGATACCTAAGTGAATACCATACATACTGATTTCTAGCCAAATAATGTATATAAAAATGGAGAAATACTGATAATTGCATAATCAAATAGTTTTCAAAAATAATATTTTTATTTGTCAAATACTGTCCCATGTACATAATTAGACTAGCTTTGCTCCAATCACCAAGTGTTTAAACTGGTATTTTTTTTAAAGATTTTATTTATTTATTTGACAGAGAGAGATTACAAGTAGGCAGAGAGGCAGGCAGAGAGAGAGGAGAAAGCAGGCTCCCCACTGAGCAGAGAGCCCGACGCGGGGCTCCATCCCAGGACCCTGAGACCATGACCTGAGCCGAAGGCAGAGGCTTTAACTCACTGAGCCACCCAGGTGCCCCTAAACTGGTATGTTTTAAACTTTAGTATTATATTTCTCATAAGAATGCTTCTTTTCTCAAAATAACATTTATTCTACCAGGTGAACTTTGTAAACAAAGCAATACTGCCAAACTTGCCAAAATTATTTCAAATTTAATGAGGAAGGATTTATAGTGTTACAATACTAAGTTTTCAACTTTGAGATATGTGTGTGTGTGTGTATATATATATATATATATATATATATATATATATAATATGTATGTATTTTATTTTCTTCCTTTTTGTCCTTAGTAAGTTCTCAGCTTTTGTTATGTTTATTGTGGTATCCTCTTTATGTTTCCTTTTTTTTAAATATGTGTAATTTAGTTTGGCTTTTGTGAAAGAAATTTTTCTTCTCAGTAAATTTCCGATGGGCTGTTACAATTCTAACCTCACCTGTGAAATGTCTGTATTTATATTGTCTCTACTGTGCTCAACAGTTAGAATTAAGTTGTTGATTCTCAGATTATATTGAAATAATATTTGAAAAAATCTATTTTTCCTCATCTTTTATAACTATTATATCTGTTAATGTTTTTCGCTTAGTGGTATCTGTATAACTTCTAAAACAATATTAAATAATGATATTGATAGCAGGTATACTTGACTCATTACTGATATCAATGCAAATATTGAGTTTGGGGTCATTGTATGTGATGGTGACTGTTTTGGGATAAAGATCATTTGTTATCCAGAGCCTGGGTGGTTCAGTGGGTTAAGCCTCTGCCTTCGGCTCAGGTCATGATCTCAGGGTCCTGGAATCAAGTCCCACATCGGGCTCTCTGCTCAGTGGGGAGCCTGCTTCCCCTTCTCTCTCTGCCTGCTTGTGACCTCTCTCTCTCTCTCTCAAATAAATAAATAAAATCTTTAAAAAAAAAGTTAAAAAAGAGCATTTGTTATAGTAAAGAAAAACCCATTATTCCTAAGTTATTAAAACTCTTAAAGAATCAGAAATAGCTCAAATGTTTCTTAAACATTTATTAGTAAAATCAATAATGTAACTAATAACTGATTTACATCAAAATATCCTTACACAGGGGCACTGGTGGCCCAGTCGGTTAAGCGTCTGACTCTGGATTTTGGTTCTGGTCGTGATCCAGGGTCATGAGATCGAGCCCCATGTCAAGCTCGGTGCTCAGTGGGGAGTCTGCTCAAGATTCTGTCTCTCCCTCTGCTTTTGCCTCTGTCCCTCTCCCCTTCAAAGAAATAAATAAATATTCAAAAAAATACCCTTAAACCAACCCCGGATTAATAAGTTAAAACTGGAGTTCTGGATTTCTAGATATGGAAAGATAATAGTGGCCTCCAAATCTTGCAATACCAGGGAAAATAAGAACACAGGGAGATTCAGAATAACTTGAAAGTAGAGAATTCCTAAGTATCAAAGTAATAATTACAGAAAGGAAAAACTCGACCTCCCAGAGCATGATCTTCTACGCCCCTGCTCTACCTCATGCCAGCCACCAGCCTTTGGAGCAGGAAAAAGTGGATTCCCTAAGAGCAAATACACTGATGAATCCCCACCCAGATTAAGCAGGAAAGAAGACAAAAGACACATTAACAGTGTCAGGACTGAGAGAGGTTACATCTCTACAGCTCTGGTCATGGTCTTTACTATGGATGAAGGGGAGGAAATGATGCTTTGGGGGAGGGTAAGGGAGAAGTCTGTGGGGCTGAACTGAAATTGGAAGTATGGATATGAAGTCACAGCTAAATCTCTTAGCTCTGGCCTTTTGAAGGTCCTAGAAGCAATGAAAGCCCATTATCCATGATCCTACCTGGTACCTAGATCTCAGTTTCAAAAGAAGTATTTAAAAGGCTGTTGTTGAGTTTTATGACTATTGACAAGCAGGTTGCATAGAAAAACAGGACCATGATTGAGACAAGACTGATTCACACAACACATGATTTGGGTTCCTTAAGTCCAGATAGCAACTCACAGTATTTTTAGGGTTTCTTAATAGTGGATTGCCAGTATTTAATAGTGGATTCCCAACCACAGCCATTGATCTACTGACTGAGGACTTAAAAAAAAATCGCAAAAATACCCAGAGTCGAAGGCCTTATACAAGACCTTATACAAGACCTCCCAAGAGTTGGGAGTCATGATTCAGTTAGAAGGGTGAATACAAACCATAGTGTTTCTTAACTTCGGAATGAGATCAGCACATTTTATTTTTAAAATAAACATTCATCTTACTCATTTAATCTGTTCATGGTGATGCATTTCTGTGTATGTCATTTTACCCTTGAATTTATCACCAGTGTCTATTTAAACTGGTCTTTTCCTAGGAGGCAAGAGCCATGTTGTTAAATTGATCCATCTACGACTCAGCACAACAGATAATTTAATGAATTTTGCCTTAACAATAATGATGGTTGAGAAACACTACTAAATTGGAAGTTTACAGATTCGCCTCCTCTTACTTCTGATGGTCATTGCATTGTGATGAAACAGATGGTGTGTCGAGAATCATAAGCTATTTCACACAGAGATGATACTCTTTCTTAGCTTACCTCAGCCTCAAATATCACATAACCTTATGTTTTTTTCAGATGAGAAATATTGCCAGGCTTTCCACTGCACACTACTAGCTTTTAAAAACCTTATCAACAAAATGTAATAGCGATTGGGAACAAAATGTTAAAAGCATAATTGTCATAAAAATTTATGGTGAGCCTGTGTCCAAGTTTTGTTTGAGTCATTAAAAAAAGACCAACAGAATGCAAAAATAGTTTGAGAGGGAATCCAAAACAAACAAACAAAAAAACCCCACATATAAAATATTAAGTTTTGGAAAAAGTTTAGATTTTAAAACAGATTAGTAAAATCATAACCTTGGGGATTACCTTCTCTGTAAGACAGAAATCAATTACATCAACAGTGTACAAAAATAACTTTCCTATTATCTATCTTCCTCAATTTAATCTCTAACTTTGCAGAATCCAGGTCCTGAATAGTAGTAAATAGTAAGATCATTAAGTCACATTCCCTTAGATATTCAGATGACCTAGTTTGATAAATTGAACTTTAGTATGATACTGAAACAACATAAAGTCCTTTTTTGCCTTATTGCCAGGTTTTAGTTAAGCTTCTCTAACAAAATATTACATTTATTTTTAGTATTAATCATAGCATATAAATTAATGAACTGTGCACTACACAATGCACTGATTTTCTAAATTCTCATAAAAGCAAATTATTTTCCAGTAGTTTAATTAAAAAAATATTTCTAATGTTCATACCCATCAATCCCAGATACATGAAATATTTGATAAAAAGGGCATTTTTTATGGTTCAAATGATACACATATAATACATACATACACATATGCAAACACACCAATATGAATATCAGTTACCACTTTTTGGGTATACTATATAATCTTAGTCTAGTCAAAGAAGTAAAACAGTCAAACTGAAATTGAGAAAAATATCTGGTAGTATTAATATTCATTCAGCAGTGTAATATGTAATCCTTCAACATGAGTATGAAGGTACCAAGAGGTTGTTTCTAATTCATTATCCAGAAGGAAAAATTTATACCTGGTCTTCACTTTGGAAAATACTTCTAGACCTGGTGCTTTTGCAGTTCAAATGTTAATTTTATACAATTATTTTTAATATTAAAATAAATCTCTCACATTGCTTTTGATGGTTCTGAAATATTATCCTCACCCTGGTTTTTGCATATTGTTTGTATCTATGTTCTGTTTTCCTAACCACATTTGAATGTACATGTTTTTCCTCAATGACATAAACTCATTTCTTTCGATAGTAGCTTTGTGTATGGGTCACTGGCATGGTTTGATTCATTTATCTTCTTGGGAACTGAGATTCATGTTTATGTTCTTTAGAAAAAGAACACATGATTCTGAAAGTGTTATAAGGAGGAATGTGTTACATGTCCGTGTTAGGATACTGATCTGGAATGAGTTTTTTTAAATGACTGTCATAATAAATCACTTCCTGCCTTCCAAAGCTCATCAGCTATTGAGCAATTTCAAGTTTCAGACAATTGGGGCATCGGAACTGGTGTACTACTTTTCTGCTTAGTCAGGTGACAAAAAATGCATTAACATCTGTAAGATATATTTAATAAATAAAGAATATGTTTAAATCCTTAAATTATTTTTCACTAGCTCTCAAAAAACTAGGAAGCTTTTACCTCATGTTACTATTAGACTAACATTTTAGTAATGTTAGTTACTAAAGGGAAGGAAGGAAGGGAGGGAGGAAGGAAAAAAGAAAGAAAAAGAAAAAGGAAAAGGAAGGAAGGAAGGAAGGAAAACAAAAAAAGAAAGAAAGAAAGAAAGAAAGAGAAAGAAAAAGAAAGAAAAAGAAAGAAAGAAAGAAAAAGAAAGAGGGAGGGAGGAAAGAAGGAAGCACCTCTATCTTAGTTACACCTTGTGTTATTAGCCAGACATCATTCGATTCGTTTTTGGTAACCTACTAACACTATTTCTTTTTTTTTTATTTTTTTATTCTTTGCCCCAGGGGTGCAGGTCTGTGAATCATCAGGCTTACATCTTTCACAGCATTCACCAAAGCACAAACCCTCCCCCGTGTCCATAACCCATCCACCCTATCCCTACCCTCCCACCCCCCAGTAACCCTCAGTTTGTTTTGTGAGATTAGGAGTCTCTCATGGTTTGTCTCCTTCCCCATCCCATCTTGTTTCATTATTTTTCCCTCCCTACCGCCTACGACCCCCCACCCTGACTCTCAAGTTCCTCATATCAGAGAGATCATATGATAATTGTCTTTCTCTGATTGACTTATTTCACTCAGCATAATACCCTCCAGTTCCATCCATGTCGTTGCAAATGGCAAGATTTCGTTTCTTTTGATAGCTGCATAGTATATACTAACACTATTTCTAATCAAACATTCTCAAATGCACAGTGCCTGTTAGAGACTCCAGGCAGAAATTCTAACACAACAGTATTAATCTGCAGAATTTCTGGAATCCCATCTATTCTGTCTTCTATAATTGGGCCGATGTTACAAATCCTTACATACAATGAGCTGTATGCTTCCACAGAACATCTACAAAACTGGAATTTAGGCTACAAATGAAGCGTTCATTTTTCTGTAAGTCAAAAACAACACACATCACTTCTGAATCCACCTTTCAACCAAGCCTGAAATTAACGATAGATGGAGAAAATTTTTAAATTCAACCACTTAGAAACATAAACACAGAAAATGCTAGAAGTGGGTGATCCAATATGTAAGCCACTACCCTACATGTGACTGAATTTTAATCAATAAAAATGAAATAAAATGAAAAGTTCTCTTCCTCAGTCACAGTAGCAATATCTGAAATACTCAGCCACACCTGTCTACTAGCTATAGTATCGTAAAAACACAGAACATTCATCATTGCAGATTGTCTTATCAGTGCTGAGCTAAAGCAATCACTAACAACTTCTCTATTAAACTGACTCTGTTATGTGTTGACTAATTTTTATTCCAATTTTATCTATACCACCTGAATGTTTGAGCAGAGTCATAATCTATATTTATAAGGTAAAGATACTCATTTCTATCCATTTGGAAACCTTATAATACTACTTTCTTGATAACTTCTGTTCTTGGCAGGAACAGAAAGTGATATATTAACATTTGCTATTAATTGGCTTCCTTGTTAATTTACATTGGAATATTTAACACTTTCCCTAAATGTTATCTTGCCAGTTTATTTAATGCATAGAGGATGGAATTAAAAAAATTTCTGATTGACTTGCAGCTTCCATTAATCCCAAAAGTCATTTGTATCTTATTTCTCTTTAAAAAAAAAATCCAAATGAATATGATGCTCGCCCTTAACTGAGAACAGTGTTTTATAGCAAAAATAATTAGAAAGCAATGTTTCATTTCCTTTTATTTCCTATTGTGATTTGGAAGTTAGGATTCAGCTTTTTTAATTCTACACGTTTGTAGAAAAAAAGTGTGCTTAATGCCCCACGCAACCATGCCAGCTTAGGGTCTTCCTGTTTCCACACCTGTGCCAATCCTTAAATAGTGTGATTCACTATTTCCCAAACCTGTACTGGTTTCTTGCCTATTTGTATCCTCGCCAAAATTACCACCTCGCCCCATTCAAACTTTAGTATTAGTCCAGATTTTAATATTCTTAATACACACTGAGTCATTTTTATGTATATCATTCATTTCTTTATTCTCCTTCTACTCCATAAGATTCTTGAATGTAGGAATTTGTAAGTTACTGGACTATGTTATTATCATGGAACTAAGTATATATCAGGTGTCGAATATATATTAGGTTGATTTAATTGACTTTTTTTTTTTTTGAGAGAGAGAGAGAGGGTGGGAAGAAGGGACAGAGGAGGAGGGAGATCTCAGGACCCTTAGATGACGACCTGAGCCGAAATCAAGAGTTGGTCGCTTAACCGACTGAACCATTAACTGACTATTGTCAAAGTGTGAGTCTACAGCGAAATATAGCCATTATCTTTCAAAACAGGAAACTTACATAAAAATAACATACAAGTCAATTTTTTACTTAACAAAAACTTGAAACAGATTGATATACAGGAATACAGGAAAAGTGTCAGTTTCCATATCTGGTAATTAACCCAACATTTAAAAATGTTCTCCTGTTGCCTTATTTGTTCCAGATCTTTTCATTTTAAATGAAATCATACAGATCCAGTCAGACTGCCATTTATAACCTTCCCCAATCTCATTTCCCCCTGTCTTTGCCCTCACAAAATTACTATGCTAAAGCTGGTATGTCCCCTCAATCATGTTTTTCAACTTCAGTAGGTAATACCAAGTTTTCAAGATGCACTATCACTCCAGAAACTCTCTTTTAGAGGTGGCTTTTTCATGTGCACATACCAGTATTTATGTTGATTCTCTTCAAGATTTTAGTTTCAAGCAAATGGCTTTTGCTTACTATGTAGAATCCCAGAGCATCAAAGAATATTTCTTAAACAAGCAGATAATTATTTCTGCTATATTTTGTTTCTGAACTCTTTTAAGATTAAGTTAAAGAGAAAAACTGTATTCCTTTGTGAGGGATTTTTTAAAATTCTTTTTCACTGACTTCACAGATAAATAAACAGTGGCTGCCAATTTCACTTTCAGGATAATTGATCCAAATTATCTGGGCCAAAGCTCTTTGAAAAATGCAAACTGCAGTCAATCCTTAGAAATATAATTAACAGTCTAAAAGGGTGTATGTTGATTTAAAAGCTATATATTTAACCAGACCTGGATTGTGCCCTTTAAAGATACACACAGTATTCCTTCAGAAAACTCGTGACTGCATCAGTGCATTTGGAGAGCATTTACCAAGTGTCTTTTAATGCCAGAACACTGAGCTAAGCGTGGGTGGGAGACTAAGACAATTCAAACACTTGTGAAAGATACCTGACCTTGTGTAATTACATCTAGAAGAATCTTTTGCAAACTATAAATCCTATTGGATCTATGAGTTAAAAAAGATCAATGAGACCTGAAATAACTGAAGAATACTGAATGAGAGAAAGAGAGTGATTTGCAGAACTTACTTCATCATCACTAGCCATCAGGGAAACTCAAATCAAAACCACATTGAGATACCAGTTAGAATGGCCAAAATCAACAGAACGGGAAACAAGTGTTGGAGAGGATGTGGAGAAAGGGGAACCCCCTTACACTGTAGGTGGGAATGCAAGTTGGTGCAGCCACTTGGGAAAACAGTATATAGATTCCTCCAAAAATTAAAAATAGAGTTACCCTATGACACTGCAGTTGCACTACTGGGTATTTATCCCAAAGATACAGATGTAGTGAAAAGAAGGGCCATATGCAACCCAATGTTCATAGCAGCAATGTCCACAATCGCCAAACTGTGGAAAGAGCCAAGATGCCCTTCAACAGACAAATGGATAAAGAAGATGTGGTCCATATAAACGATGGAATATTACTCAGCCATCAGAAAGGATGAATACCCAACTTTTGTATCAACATGGATGGGTCTGGAGGAGAGTATGCTAAGTGAAATAAGTCAAGCAGAGAAAGTCAATTATCATATTGTTTCACTTACTTGTGGAACATAAGGAATAAAATGGAGGACATTAGGAGAAGGAAAGGAAAAGTGAATTGGGGTAAATCAGAGGGGGAGACAAACCATCAGAGACTGTGGACTCTGAGAAACTGAGGGTTATGGAGGGGAGGAGGAAGGGGGGATGGAAGAGCCTGGTGGTGGGTATTAAGGAGGGCATGTATTGCATGGAGCACTGGGTGTGGTGCATAAACAATGAATCTTAGATCACTGGGGCGGGGCGGGGGGGAGAACGTAGGACAAGAAGAACATTCCGGGCCATGGAATGCCCTAACTGGAGTGGTTGTTGGGTACTGGAATAAAGTATGGATTGAAATGAAAAGGAGAAGATCATGGAATCCATTGTGAACTATATTTTGGGTTCCTTTCAGAATGCCTGACTTTTATGATTCCTTATTTTCTATTCATGGCCTTGAAAAGTGATAATGATGAGCTCTTCGCACATGTGTACCCTCTTTTACTTTTTGAGAAAGAGGCTTGGGAAAATATGGAAATGTTTTAAGGTCAGATGATAGACCTTTGCTGAATCAAAACTATGGGTGGAAATAATCTTTAGGGATAAGTCTCCTTACAACCACTTCACCAGATGTGTTACTAGAACATTCACAAATTATCAGGAAGAGAAATGAGGCCTAGAGAAATACAGTGGTTCAGCCATCAGCAAAGAGTGCTTCTGGGACAGAGTTGAAGGGAATCCTAAGGTTGGAGGAAAGATTCAGAAGTTATCAACTGCTGCTCTCATTTGTCTTTTCAGTGTACTATTCAGTGCCCTCCAGAGGAGAAATTTCTATGTCCTATCTTACTAACCTCTCAAAAGTTTACAAGTCCACATGAGTTAACCCTACCTCAAACTGCTCCTGCCTGACCAGCCCTCTTAAGTGGAGTGAACATTAGCCCAACAGGTAAGTTTGCTAGTACCTTCATTTGCCCGCCCAGAACAGCACAGAACTGCTAATTTTATGGATTTCCACTGTAAAATGCAAATCCATGTTCACTACAAAATCAAGAGGTTAGAATAGTATCTCTTTTTTAGACTTGAAGAGATGAACTAAGGTATGCCCAAGTTAGTGTATACAGAGTTTGAATTTAAGTGTTGTATGTTCCATACCTAGTTTTTGTTCACTTTACTGTGTTCATGTATCAAGCATGTTCCATGCTGAAAAGCAGGTGAGCTGGTGAGGAAAATACATGACTTCCCAGTAGGAGTCACTGGTTCTTACCGTGTTACTCTACTCCCATTGTTAGTATTATCTCATCTCCACTCCTAAAGCCTGTATTTCAGGCCCCATTGTGGGAAAAAATATGATGCTGCTACTAAAGATTTCAAGGAACTTTAAGAACCAAATTTCACAAAATAGAAAAACAAATATTGTTCATCACAATGCACTTCTATCCAATCAAAGTTTAACTATAATGGGAGCATGATATTTTTACATGTTGATGAAGTGAATAATTCATTGTGAAAGAAAACAATGCTGGGCTCACCTGCAGAGAGGATGTTTTTTAAATGAGCATGAAAAACATAGTCTTAAGATTTCCTTCACAGAGTTTTCCTCTAATAAACATAAACTTTATGTCACTAAAGATATTAAACTGGAAGAGACTGACATAATTATATGCATATGCTTTGATAATCACTACTTTGCACAAAGGTCAACTAGATGCCATTTTCCCTCACCTTCGAAGTGACATCAGTCCAGTGATTTCCCCCTCTCTTGTGCTGACATTTTCCCTTACCACTGGATCATTGCACAATTAGCTTCCAGCTCTCAGCTACTTTAGGATTTGCCTCAGTTGCAGAGAGCTGCCTTACCCAAGCACATGTCTCTCCTGGTGAGCATACATCCAATGACTGATTTTTGCCAGCTTAGAAAAACCCACATATTTAATGCAAAATACTCTTGAGACTCCATTTATGTTCACAGCCCTCCACGGAATGCTCCAAGGCTTTTTTTTTTTTTTAAGCTTGTATCAGAGTTCAAACGCATGACATTTCCAATTCATCCTCTACTCTACCCTGCTTTCTTCTTTTCCTTCCACAGTAGTTGATCCCTAATACAGCATGTGAAAATCCATCTCAGGGTATGCTTATGTAAAATGCCATGTGATGGCAACTTTCTTATCAAGGTCACAATATGCTCTTCACACTGCTAAATCCAGCAGCCAATTTTTAGTTCTTATCCTACTTGGACTACTAAGTGGCCTTGAGCCTCTCTTCATGCCCTATTTTTTTTTTCAGTCTCTTTTCCCAGAGCAACCAAGACAATCCCTTTAAAACAAAAGATAATTCATCTCCTTCCTTTGTTCATAAGTCTCCAATGTTTGCCAGGGCAATCAAAGCAGAAGCCAGAGACCTTATTATTTCCTCCAGAGTCCAATATGGCAACTCCTTCACCCCTAACCCTTTGACTTCATCTCCTATTACTTCCCCCTTCCTCACTTTGCTTCCGTCACATTTAGACTTATCACTGTTCCTTAATCAAGCCAATCATGCTCCTGTCTAGTGGCATATCCTAAATGTGAACTAGCCTCATTTCTTTCTACGCTCCAGCACATACTTCTTAAATACAGGTGTAATTACCTGTATTAATTACACCATCCCCTCCTGACTTCCTATATTCCTGTTACTTATAATTTTTACTTTTCCCCATTCTATTTTTTGCTATCTGACACACGTGTTGAAGTTTTGTTGTTCTTTTCTTCCCACTAAAAAGTAGGTCCTATTATAAAAGAAACCTCTTTGTTCACTACTATAATTACAGAACTCAAAATAATGCAACAAATTCAACAGCTGAATAAATAATCATTGAATGAATGATTTAATTAATCCACTTCTAAGAGTACAATACATTTTCTGGGGAATAAGAACAGAGTTAACTCGGGTGTAAACCATATAGTGGCCTAATATTTTATAATATATCAGAGATCCTCAGTATTGTTGTATAGCTCTGAAATTAACAAATTTAGAACACCCACCTACTGTTCACTTAATATCCCCCCTGGGTAAATGCCTTTCCAAAGCTGCAGTAATTGATAGAAGTCTCAAACATCGCTTGGCTTAGGAATCTTTGCAAATTCCAAGGCTGTTCTGAGTGCTGTCATTATATATGGAAATGAAAGTGAGGTTTTAAACCCAGAATTCTATTTTAAGAAAAGGTTAGGAGGTTTAGTCACTACAATAATGATTTTGACACATACTCATTTGCAAGAAATACGGACAGTGATGATGTCTTCTCAAAATACAAGATAGTTTTAAAAATATTCTTTTAACTAAACAAAGACCTTTTTGCCCACATTAGGGTAAATGCCACTAAATCAAGAATCCTAAGTAAAATTTCATCAGTCAGCTTCTGTGACTAATGGAATGACTCAGTTAAGACCTCTAAGGATCCAGACCTGCTTGCCAATCTGCATTTCCTCGACTAAATTTAGGATGTGCATATCCTAACAACAGATGGACATTCTGACTACCTTGACCCTCATATAGGGGGGTGGTTCAATTATAACTGTCTCTAAGGGGAAAAAGTAAAGAAAAGAAAAAAAGAAGAAACAAATGCAGGATTCCCAGTTAAATGCTCATCACGCTGGCAGAAAAATGAACATCTGGTTACTTCTCCCTATTCTTCATCAGAAAGGCACTTAAGCTTGGGGTATGCACCTGCATTACGAACACCTGATTCCTTATCTATGCAGATTTAGAGGGGAGGTGGAAAACTTTTTCATTAGTAATGAAAAAAGCACCAAGAATAATTTATTAGAAGAAAAACTATATAAAAATATTATTGTTGGGACAGCTTTTCAAAGCTAAAAGAGAACCCAAATTTGTTGGTTTCCAGTAAACAGAAAAATTAATACTGACATGTAAAATGGGTACATTTTAAATTAAAAAACATTTGTAGAAACACAATGTAAGACCCCCAAATTTTAGAGTTAAGTACTAAGAGCACATTTGGAATTATATATTTAATTTTGTCTTTAACTTTAATAATGCATTTTAAATTTGAAACTAAAGGCTCAACTTTCATCAGAGCTGTAGACTCTTAAGAAGGCTCAGTATCCTAACTATGTAAGTAAAGAGAAGCAGAATTACAACATGATTGCTCATAAAAGGATTTTTCACCAAAGCTTATGGGTAATTTTACAAAATTAAGAGGTATTAGTAATATTAATAGTAAAAATATTACTATTAGCTTTTTTAAAAGATCTATTTACATTTAGAGAGGGGGAGAGGCAGCAGGAGAGAGAGGGAGGGAGGGAGAGAGAGAGAGAGAGAGAGAGAGAGAGAGAGGGAGAATCTCAAGTAGACTGCCCACTGAGCCCAGAGCTGGGTGTGGGTCTCCATCCCAGGACCCTGAGATCATAACCTGAGCTGAAATCAAGAATTGGATGCTTAACCCATTCAATCATGCAAGTGCCCCTACTATCCACTTCTATTAAGGGCTACATTCCACCCAATATTTTAAGAGTTTTCCATATATTTTCCCCTCTTATCTTCATGATCCTCTCCTCCTCCAAGTTAGGTACTATTACAATACCCATTTATAGATGAGACAACTGAAACTGAGAATTCAAATACTCCAGGCAAGACACAGAACTATGTGATGGGGCCAGATGCCTGACCTATAAGCCTATGTTTTTAATCACTTCACTGTTAATACAAACAATTAGCTTACGGAGCAAAGGTGGAAACACAGAGCTCCAGCAGTAAGTCTGTCTTCACAGTGCCAGGAGAGCCAGCCATAAATTGCAAATTCCAGGCAATCTTCAGGTCATTTTCTCTCCCCAGTGACAAATAAACAGCTTGACTAGTAGTTTTGACAGAGCACACTGGCTGATTTGGCATCAGCAGGCCAAGTCTTTGTCTACCTACCATATACTACAGGGAGGTTCTTGGCCAGAGTCCTTGTCAGCATCGTTTCACAACACTGTTGATCATGTACTCCCAGCAGAGGTTCAAGCCACAACAGAGTACATTAGATCGAGTCTTCATGGCTCAGCGGGTTTAAGGAAAATTTAGAGGATAGCACTGTGCCCTCTACATCATCTTATTGCCGTATCAACAGATTTACTCTTGGGCAATTGCTTTAGGAGTTTGGCTATGCAAAGAAATTCCTCAATACCCTATGAAAGTAAATAGGTTAGTGGTAATGATACTTTTCTACCTCAAGTTTGCACTGCATGTTTGTGACAAATTAGGTAGGGTTAGACAATGTCACACAATGTTTAGGTGACAAATAGACCAGCTTTATAAAAATTATTGTGGCCCCCACAACCCTAAATTGACCTATTTTTAAGATCTACAGTCTCACATTTAGAAGGCTTATCTTTTCTTTCACACTTAACTATGACTTCTGCGTAAACACTACTCAAATAATTTCTAATCCTATAAACTCAGCTGGCCCAAGTAACCTATTTCTTGAAAGGAAAACAGTTTGTAAGCATATTTCAAACATCCCTTGAGATATAGTTAAATGGAGAAATTTGATGTTGAATACTAACGGTGCTCAGAAATAGGTTAAATAGCAACAACTTGTGCCAGTCTGCCTGGATCTCAACGTTAAGGGACCAGGGTTACTGCCTAAATTGACCTGAGCTAGGAACTGTCTTGACTGTAAATAGACATTTGAATCAAAGATCATTCTATGGTGAGGAAACTAGGTCATGGGGATCTTGATGAGAACATACGAGGAGAAGCTAGGGAAATAACAGTCCAAAGAGAAAACTACAGAGACAGCTGGAATCATAAGTATGCTATGAACAATCCTATGTGTCTTATGCCTTAAAGAAGAATTAGCTGTAGCAAATTACTTAGAGCTTTAAGGCAACATGTATTTATTATTGCACAGTTTGTGGGTCAGGAATCCAGGCACAGGGGAGCTGAGTGCCTCTGGCTCAGGGTCGTCATGGTGAGGAGGGCATTCAAGCTGTCAGCAGGGGCTACAATCATCTGAAGGATTAACTGGGTATGAAGGATTTGATACCACGATCACTCTCTTGGGTCTCTCCTTGGGTTGCCCTCATGATATCACAGCTTCCAGTAGGGTGAACTGGCTGTGCCCACAGGCAAAAGGAGAGAGAGCACACCCAAGACTTGAGCTAGTGTACTTAGGCAGCGTACTCTCAGAGGACACATTCTACCCTTGTTACATTCTGCTCACCAGATTAATTCAGAAGATCCAGCTGTTACTGACAGGGAGAATACACAAGGGGGACAACACCATGGAGGCAAGATCACTTAGCAGCTAGTTTAGAAGCTGCCTACCAGAAAGGGTAAGAAAAAAACCAAATGCTAGTAAGGTAGGAAGATCCTAGCTTTATTTCCATTTTACCTAAAAAGGTAAATTAACAGGCGTGAAGGGTGAAATTGACAGTAAAACAATAACAGTAGGGGAATTGAACACCCCATTTATATCAATGGGTAAATAATACAGACAGAACATCAATGAGGGAACGATGACTTTGAATAACATATTAGACCACATGGACAGATATAAACAAAATATTCCATCTATGAAGAGCAGAATACATATTCTTTTCAGGTGCATATGGAACAATCCTCAGGATACATTACATGTTACAGCACAAAGCAATTTTCGAGGAATTGAGGAAGTTTGTAATCATATCAAGCAACTTTTGCGACCATAACAGGGTGAAACTCAAAATCAATTACAAGGAAAAAAAACTGGAAAACATAAAGGCTAAACACATAAGGCTAAACAACATGTTACTAAATAGTCAATGGAGAAATCAAAAAGAAAATCAAATTACAGAAATGAAAGTGAAAGACAAATGAAAATGGATACACAGTGTTTCAAAGTCTTTGGGAAACAAAAAAGCAGCACTAAGAGTTTGTAGCACTATAGCACAAGAAAAACTTTAACTCCAATCTTACATCTAAAGGAATTAAAATAGGAACAAATCCAAAAGTTAGAAAAAGGAAGAAAATAATAAAAATCACAGTGAAAGTAAATGGAGACTAAACAAACAAATAGAAAAAGATCAATGAAACTAAGCTCCTTCTTTGAAAAGATAAACAAAGTTGATAAACCTTCAGCACAGCTGATCAAAAAAAGGACTCAAAATAATCAGAAATGAAAGAAGAGTTGCAACTGATACCAGAGGAATACAAAGGATTCTAAGATAATACTATGAAAAATTATAAACCAACAAATTAAATACCCTGTAAGAGAAAAATTCCCAGAGGCACACAATCTTCGAAGACTGTATCAGGAAAAAATAAAAAATTTGGAAAGACTAATTACTAGTAACAAAACTGAACCAGTAATTAAAAGACTCCCCAGAAACAAGAGTCTAGAACCAGATGGGTTTGCAGGTGAATCTATCAAAAATTTAAAGAAGAGCTAATATCTATATTTCTCAAACTATTTCAAAAAACAGAAGAAGGAATGCTTGCAAATTTATTCCACAAGGCTGGCATTATTTTGATACTAAATCAGATATACTACAAAAAAAAAAAAGAAAGAAAGAAAGGAGACAATTATAGACCAGTAGTGCTGATGAAATAGATGTAAAAATTCTCAACAAAATCTTAGGATACCAAATTGAAGTAAGATAATTCACCATAATCAGGTGTAACTTATTTCAAGGATGCAAGAAAAGGTTAATATCTCTAATTCATGCAATGAGATATACCACATTAACAAAATGAAAAAACTCACATGATCATCATGAGATGCAGAAATAGCATTGACAAAATTCAAGATCCATTCATTAAAAAAAAAGAAAAAAAACTTTTAACAAAGTGGGTTTGGGGGAACATACTTCAACACAATGAAAGCCATATGTGACAAATCTATAGCTAACATCATACTCAAAGATAAAAAGCTGACAGTTTTTCCAGTAGGACCAGCAATACCATAAAGTTGTCCACTGTCACCACTTTTATTCAACACAGTAGTGAAAGTCATAAACACTTCAATCAAGTAAGAAGAAATTTAAAAAAAATTATTTGTCAAATAAAAAAATTACTTGTCAAAGAAATTGACAAAAAAAGTGAAATTTTGACTATTTGCAGGTGACATGATGGTTATAGAAAACCCCAAAGACTCCACCAAATAACACTTAGAAGTAGTAAGTCAATTCAGTAAAGTTGTAGGTTACAAAATCAATATAGAAAAATCTGTTGTTACTATACATTAATACTGAACTAGGAGAAAGAGAAATTCAGAAAACAATTCCATATATAACTTCATCAAAAAGACTAAAATACCTAAGGATAAATGTAACCAAGAAGCCAAAAGATTTGTACTATGAAAACTCTAAGACTTTGATGAAAAAAAGATGAAGACAACACAAATAAATGGAAAGATATACCATGCTCATGGACTGAAAGACTGAATATTGTTAAAATGTCTACACTACCCAGAGCAATTTACTGATTTGCTGCAATCCCTATCAAAATACTAATAGGACTTTACACAGGACTAGAACAAATAATCCTAAAATTTGTATAGAACCAGACACACAAAAAATAGCCACGTAATTTTGAGAAAGAAGAATAAAGCTCAAGGAATCACAATTCCAGATGCAAACTATACTCTAAAGCTCTAGTAATCTAAACAGTATGGTACTAGTACAAAAATAGACACATACATCAATGGAACAGAATAGTGAGCCCAGAAATAGACCCACATTTATATGGTCAAATTATCACAAAGGGGGCGCCTGGGTGGCTCAGTGGGTTAAAGCCTCTGCTTTCGGCTCAGGTCATGATCTCAGGGTCCTGGGATCAAGGCCCGCGTCGGGCTCCCTGCTCAGCGGGGAGCCTGCTTCCCCCCCTCTCTCTCTGCCTGCCTCTCTGCCTCCTTGTGATCTCTCTCCCTCTGTGAAATAAATAAATAAATAAAATCTTTAAAAAAAAAAAATTATCACAAAGGTGGCAAGAATATACCATGAAGAAAAGACAGCCTCTTCAATACAAGGTATTGGGAAAACTGCACAGTACATACAAAATAATGAAACTGGACCACTTTTTTACATCATACACAAAAGTAAATCAAAATGGATTAAAAATGTAAATGTCAGGCCTAAAACCATAAAACTTCTTAAATAAAATATAGATAGTATTCTCTTGGACACTAGCCTTAACAGTATCTTCCTGAATCTGTCTCCTCAGGTAAGGAAAACAAGAGCGGAAAATAAACACTTCGGACAACCCCAAACTGAAAACTTTTGCATAGGAAAGGAAACCATCAGCAAAACAAAAGAGTAACCTACTAAACAGGATAAGATATTAGCAAATAATACATCCAATAAGAGGTTAATGCCCAAAATAATTTAAAAAGTCATATAACTCAACACCAAAAAACAAACAAACAAACAAACAAAAAAACCCAACCCAAATAATCTGATAAAAAATGAGGGAACCCGAATAGACATTTTTCCACAGAGGATATACGGATGGCTAACAGACACATGAAAAGATGCTCAACATCACTCATCATCAGGTAAATGCAAATCAACACCACGAGATAGCACCTTATACCTGTCAGTGTGGTTAGTATCAAAAAGACAAGATGTAAGAAGTATTGGCACAGATGTGTAGAAAAGGGAATTCTTGGGTGCCTGGGTGGCTCAGTGGTTAAAGCCTCTGCCTTCGGCTCAGGTCATGATCCCAGGGTCCTGGGATCGAGGCCCACGTCGGGTTCTCTGCTCAGCAGGGAGCCTGCTTCCTTCTCTCTCCTCTCTCTCTGCCTGCCTCTCTGCCTACTTGTAATCTCTCTCTCTCTGTGTCAAATAAATAAATATTAAAAAAAAAAAAAAGGGAATTCTCNTACTTGTAATCTCTCTCTCTCTGTGTCAAATAAATAAATAAAATATTAAAAAAAAAAAAAAGGGAATTCTCATACACTAATGGTAGGAATGTAAATCGTTGCAGCCACTACAAAAAACGGAATGGACATTTCTCAAAAAATTAAAAATAGAAATATCATGTGATTCAGTAATTGCAATTCTGGATATTTATCCAAAGAAAATGAAAACAGTAATTCAAAAAGATATGAATGTCAAAAATTCATGTCAAAAAGACATGAATGGGGCGCCTGGGTGGCTCAGTGGGTTAAAGCCTCTGCTTTCGGCTCAGGTCATGATCTCAGGGTCCTGGGATCGAGGCGCGCATCGGGCTCTCTGCTCA